>PVHT021183710.1:2560298-2613104 GCA_004024745.2 Catagonus wagneri | reverse complement strand
GGCCCCGGTACCACGTCTGTCCTCAGGGCAGGGAGAGGTTGTTAAATGAGCCAGCGGTCAGCGGTGCAACCTGACGACAGCACCCCATCCAACAAGCCACTGGGGCTACACCCCACCCAGTCAGGGAATCCAGAACCCCTCCTGAACCAGGCAGTACTCACTTTCTCTGCCTCCTTTCTCTCTGGCTTCGGTCCCCTTCTCATGGATCTGCTATCTACCTCTGCCCACCTCCTTCGGTCGTGCTATCTGTTGGGCTCTCCTAAGCCAGCTTCACCTCTGAAAATTTCAGGAAGAAACAGAACTTATCTCCGGACCCAACATGCCTTAACATTCCCAGCACCACCACAGTCACTGCTTCTACCACTAGGGAAATTTCCTGGTGGCCTTGAGGAGCCAGTTCCCAACCTCCATCTTCCTTCAAAAAACTAGGGCAGCAGTGGTGAGCAAATATTCTGCATACTTACTCCAATCCACCCTACTACACCCTCAAGAGACATCACTAATCAATGCTGATTTTCCCCTTTGGCCATGGATGAGGTCTTGAAACCTTCTTTAGCTGAGTCCTCCACGTGCAGATTCATGCATGAGAGGAAATGAAATCTATTTGTTGTCCCTACACTGGGTTCTAAGTTCACAGAAAGACTTAGTTTTGTACTGGGACAGAGAAGCCAAAGGCATAGACGGTTCCTCTTCTCCAGTCAATTTATCAGAGGCAGTCTGGGCCTCCCAAATATGTGAAATAAATTTGTCCTTTACTCCAAGCCATAGGTCTGGCGGGGGTAGGTTTGCGATCCCCACGTCCTGACCACGCCAAGTGTGATCTGCTCCACGACCTGGTTCCTGTTAATTTGCCAATGGGACAATGGCAGAATGCCTTTTTTTTTTACATCCTCTTTTGCTTTTTTTTTTTTTAACGGTTTATATTATGTTTGTTGATGGGTTGGTATCAATAAAATGCCCCCATCTGTGGTGTTCAATTTGATGAGTTTTGCCAGTTGGACACTGCCAATGCATTTACCACTCAAAACAAGGCACAGGATATTTTTCGTTCCCTCTGAGGTTCCCTTCCTAGTGGGACATTTCTCATCACGGTGAAGAGTCAGCCAAAAGTTATCTGTTTCCTTTACGCGCGTGGGGTCAGATTCCTGGCCGGCTTGTAAAATTGCACTCTTGCAAGGGACTACACCCCAGCTCCAGCTATAACCTCAAACAGCGCCTTGTAATTTTCTATCTAAAACAAAGGAAACTCCATTTCGCTTCTGTCCCTGAACTATTGAGTTTTATCTCCCCGGGCTTCGTTGACCTTCAAAAGATTTTTTATATGTTTTCTTATATCCTGGTTCCTCCACTTGTCTTGTTTATTGAAGTACCAGTTTTTCAGAATAGACTGTGTTAAGTCTGTTTATAGCACAGGACCACAATCTTATATATTAGATATCTGGCGGGAGGGCTGTAAACTCGGGAGATTGTGGTAAGTATAGCGCTTGGGACTTGCTGTAATATTTTCTATACTCTGCTCCCTATAATATTACACATTATTAGAATCTATGACTTAAAATCCATCCGGTTCTCAACCTGGGGGTATGGAATGTGCTCCACATAACCTTTCCGAGCTCTTCCAGATTTTTATCAGATTTATCAGCCCCAGAGAAAGGAAAAGTGTTTGTTAAGAAATGCGGCTAAGAGTTATGAGACGGCTCCCGCTATTAATAAGGCAGAGTCATTTTGCCAGATGATGAAGGAGGTGCCAAGTTCCGTTGTTCGAGATATTTGTCAGTCTCTGTGCCCAAGCAAGTTAAAAATAAAACATTTCGAGGTACTTCCATGCCCTAGCCAGCAGCGACCTCGACCGCATAAATGCAAGGGCCATCCAGCCTGATTCCTCAGAAGGGAAGCGGACAAGGGCAAAGGCGTGAAGGAAAGAGCCAGGAGGCCCTCTCTGCCACTCCTTCCTCCCACCCCAGTGACACCGGTCAGACCCTCCTTGCTGGGCTATTTCAACAGCCTTGCCACCTACCTCACCTCACCTCCACTGTCTCTACCATTGACGATGTGAGTTTTCTTAACCTTTCTCTCATCAAATAGCTTCCTGCGTAATTCTTCAGTGACTTCCCCGTGCCCAGGGAATGATGTCTGCCCGCCAACATGCTGTCCCAGGATCCCCCCCTGCCTCCTTCTGCCGTTTTGCAGACCACGCTCAGGACAACTCAGCCTTCCCAGACCCCCTTACATTTGCAGCGGTTTTGTCCTCCGTCTGAAGCTCATTTCTCTCTCTCTCCTCCTAGTTAATTCTGCATCATCGTGAATTAGCATAAACGCCATGCCCTCTGAAACTCTTCCCAAATGCTTCTAAATAGATCGCGTCTCTTCCGCTGCACCCCTGTAACCCTCTGTCAGAGCCTCTTTGGTGTGTCTGCCTCCCCCAAGCCCAGGGACGCCGTTCACCTCAAACGCTGTCAGAAGGGGACTGGCTGCCACTGTGCAAGACGGCGGCGCTGAGTCTTAGCTGCTCGGCGGATTGTCCACCTGTCTGTCTCCCCGCTCCTCGCATCCCCCACGGCAAACGTCCACTTGTCACTATGACCTCAGCTCTTTTTCAAAGACTCACTCCTCTGCCTGTAAGTCATCAGCTTCTCTTCCGGATCCACCTGTTCTTTAGAAACCTATTTATTCTGCCAAATTAACCTCTTTTGCAGACCCTATGCTTTGGGATTTGAAAGTGTTCGTTTTTCCAGTAGTTCTTAAGTTCGGTTTTGCACGGGTCAATATCACTGCCCTCCACTGGGCCACAGTTGATGAAAATAAGCAGCACCATTCCCCACACAGCCCCGCTCCCGAAAATTCCGTGGCCAGGGTCCCAGGCCCCATGTACCAATGAGAAGAACTCAGTCTTTCAGCAGGTACGACGGAAGATAAGGGGACTCCGTGCCCGTTTAGTCTCCAAATTAGCTCCTTGCCTAGAGGATTCATGCCTTTAACTTTCCGTAAGTTGACTCTGCAGATTCTCAGTTTAGTCCCAGAGATACAAAGAGAGTAAAGTCTCCCCAAATCATAAACTAATGCCAATGGACCATGAGAGAGGGGACAATGGGAAGGGGGGGTGAGTGGAAGAAGGCTTTGGTTTTATGCCTGATGGTAGAAGAGAGTCATTCTCTGCTCCTAACCTTGGTCCTGCAGCAATCTTGAGTCTGCAGCTTTCTGAGCCCTTAGAGAATCAATCTGCCCAACTAAATTTTTCTCCTTAAAAAAATAAATAAATAAATCAACTTTCACTCTTAAAAGACCCTAATGGCAGAATGCAATAATCCATCTCTCTCTTTGGAGTTCACACACTGTCAGGTAATTACAGGTGGCTGAAATATCTGCTGATGCGTCTTTGGTCAAGTAACAGGTCATATTCTATTCTTTTTTTTTTTTAGGATCACACCTGGGGCATATGGAGGTTCCCAGGCAAAGGGTCAAATCAGAGCTGTAGCCGCCGGCCCACGCCACAGCCACAACAATGCCAGATCCAAGCCGTGTCTGTGACCTACACCACAGCTCATGGCAAAAACACTGGATCCTTAACCCACTTAAGGCCAGGGATCAAACCGGCATCCTCATGGATACTAGTTGGGTTCATTAACCACTGAGCCATGATGGGAACTTCAGGTCATATTCCATTCTTAATCTTTCGTCATATATCAGTTCTTCTGGCCTTTTAATCACTCTTGTTGCTGTGTTCTAAACTTGTTCCAGGGCATTATATCAATTTAGAAATGTTTGTAAAGTGCTTTAAAAGATTTTAAAAAAAAATGTGGCATGTCGATGAAACAGAGCAGTTCAATCTGGTGTTCTGGGTGTGGCCTCTGAATGCTGGGTTGGGGGTGGGGCTTGTTTCGAATCAATTTAACAGTAATCTCACGGGGATGAATTGATTCATTCCCTCTTTGCTATTTCTCTTATTTCCTAGCAGCAAAACCAAATCATAACTCTCTGAGATGTTTGTTTGGGTTGAAGGATAAGGACAGTCCTATTTTCACAGCAGGAGAGAAGAATGTGGAAGCCAAGCCCAGGCTCAGCGGGAAAGCGGCATAAGCAATATCTTCCCTGAGTACAGAGGAAGCAGGTAGAAACGTGCATGCTACCTTCCTGCCATTAGACCCTAGACAACCTGGAGAGTTGTAGGTACAGTCTGACACAGGACAGGTGCTCTCCTGCTGGAAAATACTCCGTGTTTTTTATTAAAACTGCCTCACAATATGCTGTACATCGCATAGAGGACGTAGAGCCTCTCAACCAGCACAAACTGTGCACCTACTAAGCCACAGAAAAGGATGCTAATCTTGGCGGTGGTGAGAACACTGTTATCAAACCTTAAGTTTACAAATATTTTTATCTATGCTTTCTTATTTTACACTCACTTTAATTTTCTTTCTTTCTTTTTTTTTTTTTGTATTTCTAGGACTGCACCTGTGGCATATGGAGGTTTCCAGGCTAGGGGTCTAATCGGAGCTGTAGCTGCCGGCCTACACCACAGCTACAACAATGCAGGATCTGAGCCGCGTTTATGACCTACACCATAGCTCACAGCAACGCCAGATCCTTAATCCATTGAGCGAGGCCAGGCATCAAACCCACATCCTCATGGATACTAGTCAGGCTTGTTACCACTGAGCCATGACGGGAACTCTTACACTCACTTTAGTTTTCAACAAGTAGGTATCATGCCTACAAGGTGCCAGGTAATATACTACGAGCTGGCTGTTATTGGGGCGCTGAAAATAAAATATAGTCCCTGCTTGTTGGAGTTTGTGGTCTTGTGGAGGGTAAGAGAGACAAAAAGGTAAGTATGGACTCCATTTTGAAGATGAGAAAACTGATGCTTCAATAAACATATATAACTCATCCATGGGGAAAAAAAAATGACATGTGAAAGGACCAGGACTCTCGCTAATGTCTGTGTTGATTCCTGGAGTCCTACTCCATTGTTTTCCGCAGTCCCTGATCCCACACTGGCAGCATCCTGGGTCCACTGCTGTGATAACCCTGAGGACCACTGACCCCCTGGACAAAGCTGACCTTCTGGGGCTCCACCTGCCTCTATTAAAGCATTCCCAGGGATGGCCTCTATCCCACAGGGCCCCGATGGCTCCTTCAGAGAATGGCGTCCTGGATCTGGAATGGAGAAGAAGGCTTCACAAGCAACACTGGGTCAAGCCAGACTTCTGACAGCAAGTAAGACCTCAGAGAAGAAAGCGAGAGACACAGCAATGAGACATCTGGGGAGAAAAAGAAGAAATGGCATGTGAAGGTAGAAAATCATAAAACAAATATGTGGCTTTAAGGAATCAATGAGCAAAAGAAAAAGCAAAACATTTAGTTAGTCTCTATATGCTGTAGGCACTGAAAAATAATTTCATTTATTCCTTACAACTGCACGAGTAAGGAAGGGGGACATCTTCCCACCCTGCAGGCAGCGTGACTGATATTCCTACATAACTCACCTGGATCACAGACTAAGAAGCAGCACAGCAGAGTTCCCATTGTGCCTCGGCGGGTTATTAACCTGACTAGTATCCATGAAGACTCAAGTTCGATCCCTGTTCTCACTCAGTGGGCTACAGATATGGCATTGCCCTAAGCTGTGGTGTAGGTCGCAGACTCTGCTCGGATCCCGAGTTGCTGTGGCTGTGGCGAAGGCCAATAGCTGCAGCTCTGATTCAACCCCTAGCCTGGGAACTTCCGTATGCCCCAGGTGTGGCCCTAAAAACCAAAAAAAAAAAAAAAAAAAGCAACAAAAAAAGAAGTGGGAAATTGGGTGAGTTTGCTAGGAAGTTTCTGAGAGAATTTTTACTCACAAGGGGATGAGAAAGAAATAACCTCTGCTTCCTCTGGATATTTTTTTCCTCTCATTTGTGATGCCTGGAACTGTGGCAGCCATATTGCAAACACGAGGGGACCAGGCTGAAGACAGACCTTCTTTGCCAATTTAACAGTGTTCCTCTCACCTACTCTTGTCTGCTATGTGACATATACAGAAGAAGATGATTCACCATCCTGATTCACTGTGCATGACTGTTTCTTTGGGGATTCTGACAAATAAAAAAGTTCTGAAAATGAAGTATGGACCATGGAAGAAGGGGACAGAAGGAAAACAACATTATAAGAAGGATCATTTTGGTTATTAAATGGGTACTATAAAGTTTCTTTTGACAAGAAAGAAAAAATAATGGTATTAAAAAAAAATTTTTGGAGTTTCCATCCTGGCGCAGTGGAAACAAATCTGACTAGGAACCATAGGCTGCGGGTTTGATCCACGGCCTCGCTCAGTGAGTTAAGGATCTGGTGTTGCCATGAGCTGTGTGTGGTGTAGGTCGCAGACATGGCTCGGACCTGGCCTTGCTGTGGATGTGGCTAGGAGCTGTAGTTCCGATTTGACCCCTAGCCTGGGAACATTCATATGCCGCAGGTGTGGCCCTAAAAAGCAACAACAACAACAAAAAAAATGGGGGTACTGTTGAGCTATGCTTCTTGAATATGACACCACTCAGCAACTAGATCTCAATGATCATAACTTTAATAGGACGAAAACGGGGCTACAGGAAATGAGTTACAACACAGAAAGCAGCTGTTATTTGCACATTTGTTGATTTTATGCAAACTCTTCACTGTAGAACAGGGACTGACAAACTACAGCCCTAGAGCCAAATCAAGCATGCTGCCTGTTTTTGTAAATAAAGTTTTGTTGGAACAGAACCAAACCCATTTGCTTATGGATTGTCTGTGGCCGCTTTTGCGCTAAAATATCAGTGTTGAGCAATTGCAACAGAGACTACAAGGCTCACAGAACTGAAAATACTTTCTATCTGTGGCCCTTTCGCAGGGCGTTTGCCACCC
Source organism: Catagonus wagneri (assembly GCA_004024745.2). Taxonomy (NCBI): domain Eukaryota; kingdom Metazoa; phylum Chordata; class Mammalia; order Artiodactyla; family Tayassuidae; genus Catagonus; species Catagonus wagneri. The sequence goes on along the minus strand of PVHT021183710.1, from coordinate 2,606,225 downwards.
ACCCTGATTTAGGAGGCAGAGAGCTGAACTAGCAGAGTACACACATAAACACTGGCTCAATCACGTACAAAAATGACCGCGAAACCCATATGAATTCTGACCCACAGTGTACAGCAACCAGTCCCCGAAACCAACCCATTACCGATCAGAAACAACTCAGGAAGCCAATTTGTTGCCTGCAAGTCAGACTTGGAGGAGACTGGACCACTATCTCCAGCAGTTGGTCCAGGAAGCAGTAACTCCTATAACAATGAACCCTAAACAACCAGGTCTTGATCAATAACCCACGGCTTTCCTGACTTTTACCCCCATTTCCAACTTAGGACCAACCAGATAAAGTTAAATATGTACCCTAAACAATCACATAGGCTGTCCAATTTCTAGTTACCCAGGTGACAGATTCCTCATGCTGACAGCCTCCAATCAGGACACATACCAAGCCTTCCCTTTTTCCACGTTGAAGTTGTTCTATTCCTCTGTGTGCTTTTAGTTTCTACCTAAATGCAAGTGACAGTGGCTGACTCCTTTGCTATAGTAAGGTCAGAAAAAAATAGTCTTTGCTTTTCTCACTTGTTTGATCTCTATATATTTCCACAGAATTTGGAGTCCAAAGAGCTGAATCCTAATCCTGAATCGGCCACTCATTCCACACATGACATTGAGTAACTTAACTCACTTTATTTAAAATAAAGAAAGAAAGGTAGAGTTCCCTGGTGGCTCAGTGGGTCAAGGATCCAGCATTGTCACTGCTGTGGCTCCGTCACTACTGCAACACGAATCTGGTCCCTGACCCAAGAATTTCCACATGCCTTGGGTGTGACCAGAAAGGAAGAAAGAAAGAAGGGAAGGAAGGAAGGGATAGAGGAGGGAGAGAGGGACAGGGTCCCTGCCCAGAGTAGCTCACAGGTGGTGCAAATATTTTCACTTCCCACAAGAGGGCCAACCAAACACCGTAAGGTTCATCAAATAATGTACAACAATCTAAATTAATAATGATGAGCTGATACAAGCTGACATTTATTTTTACAAGTATGAATAGCAGCATGTGCAAAGCACAACCCACAGACTGCCCTGGAGATACAAAATGACGAATTGCCCTTCCAGAATGTAGCGGGAGTGCTGGTGGCCTGGATGCGGCCACACGTGGGAGCTTTGTGATGAGGTCGCCTGACTTTTTGCTGCACATCAGTTCCAGCCTTCCACAAACTCTGGTACTGGCTAGTTTCAATTTCTAAAGGCTAAAATGCAATACCCCTAATGACTCACTTAAAAAGATAAAAGAACATGGCATTAATTGTGGAAAGAAAAAAAGGGGACCAGGGAGGAGAAAACTATGGAACTTTGCACTGTTCACCAATAAGAACTGAAGAAAAGGTATTCTCTGATTTTTTTTTTTCTCTCTTTGGGGCCACACCCACAGCATATGGAGGTTCCCAGGCTAGGGGGCGAATCAGTACTGTAGCCACCGGCCTACGCCACAGCCACAGCAATGCAAAATCCAAGCCACATCTGTGACCTATACCACAGCTCACAGAAACGCCGGATCCTTAACCCACTGAGCGAGGCCAGGGATTGAACCTGCATCCTCATGGATACCAGTCAGATTTGTTTCCGCTGAGCCATGACAGGAACTCCTGTCTTTTTTTGTTTTGCAGAAGTTCCCAGGTCAGGGATCAAACCTGTGTCACAGCAGCGACCCAGACCACTGCAGTGACAACACCAGATCCTTAACCCACTGTTCCACAAGAGAACTCCTGTCTTTTTTCTTTTTTAACACAAATTACATCCCGACATAATAGGTTATACCCTTCGTTTCAGCACGTACCCATATTGAATCCCATTCCAAGTCTTGGTGACTCCAAAATATCACATCTACCTGCTTTTGTCACTAGTTTCTTTCATGTCTCACAATCTGCCCATTTGTATGGAGACCCTGAGAGCGTAATTCTCAAGCTCCTTTAAAATTATTCTTTCCTATGAGTCCCCAGACACACTCTGCACCTCCATTCTTCTCTCTGATTCATACTTATTATCATTCAGAGCAATTGTTTTCAAGAATGTTTCTCCCTCCCCATCAATATTAGTTTCCTAGGGCTGCCTTAACAGAGTGCCACAAACCTGGTGGCTTTCAAGGACAGAAATGTATTGTCTCACTCTTGCCTCTAAAATCAGGATGTCTGCAAGGTCGGTTCCTTCCTCAGGCTCTGAGGAACCACCTCTCCCCCGCCCTTCTCCTCACCTCTATTGCCAGCAATCCTTGGTGTTCCCGGCTTGCAGAAGTACCACTCCCATCTCTGCCTCGTCTGCACACAGCCATCTCTTCCCTTTGTGCCCCTCTGTGTCCTCAGATGGCCTTACAAGGACGCCAGTCATTGGAGAGCTCCCCTAATTCGAGATGGCCTCCTCTTCATTACATCTGCAACCAATCCTATTTCAAAATAAAGTCACATTCATGGGTAGCAGGGTTAAGATGTCAACTTACCTTTTTAAGGAGACACAGTTCAAACCACACTATTCATGTTCACTCCGTACCCCTGCGTCTCAGTCAGCCGCACTTTGGAACAAATGACCTGTTACTCAAGAGGCCGTCAGCATCTCTGCCTTAGCCCAGAATGCGAATCCCAGGAGTCAGCCCAGTCTATAGAGTCAGCGTGGCCCCTCCCAGATCTGCTGCCCATTCTGGGATCACAATGGAAGCAATGAAACCTTGCTTGTGCTCTTAAGTTCCCCCTCTTTCTGGGGACTTTTCCCTGGCAAAGCTGTTCTTCCACACATGACTATGAGGAACTGATAATAAGGTGCAGCAGGCATTTGGTTACAGCCCAAATATACCCATCGGGACGACAGCCCTGCTTCCTGGGGCCAGACTGGGAGCTAAGAGGGAAGACACTTCTCAGACCGACCTGGCTACAGATAAATCTTGCCTCTTCCATTTACCATCTGTGTGACCATAAACAAGATGCTTGCCTTAGAAAAATAAAATTTCTAACAGTACTAGTATTAATACTAAAAATGATTATGGGAGCTCCTCTTGTGGCTCAGCAGGTTAAGAACCGAACATAGTCTCTGTAAGGAAGTGGGTTCGATTTCTGGTCTCACTCAGTGAGTGGGTTAAGGAGCCAGCGTTGCTGCGAGCTGCCTGGGAACTTCCATATGCCTCGGGTGCAGCCGTAAAAATGAAAAAAAAAAAAAAAGGTTATGTAAAATGTTTAGCTTGACGTCTGGAATAGACTGAACTGTGTCCTTCAAAACTTCCTATGTCGAAGCACTAACACAGCCTCCAGACCCTCAGTCTGTGGCTGGATTTGGACAGAGGGCCTTCAAGAGGTGATTACTTTAAAACAAGGCTGTCGGGTGGACCCTCATCCAATCTGACTGGCATCCTTCTAAGCAGAGGAAACATGGAGGCACAGAGAGACACAAAGGATGTGGGTGCACAGAGAAAAGACCCATGAAAACACATGGAGAAGGCAGGAATCTGCAATCCGGGACTCAGTCTGACCACACCTTGATCTTGAATATTGGCCTCCAGAACTGTGATTAAAATAAACTTCTAATGCTTAAGCCACTCAGCCTAAGGCATTTTGTTTTTGTTGTTTTTTTCTTTCATCTTTATTGAGGTAAATTTTTTTTTTCTTTTTAGGGCCATACCTGTGGCATATGGAAGTTCCCAGGCGGGAGACCAATCGAAGCCACAGCTGCCAGCCTACACCACAGCCACACAGGATCCGAGCTGTGTCTGCGACTTACACCACAGCTCATGGCAATGCCAGATCCTTAACCCATTGAGCGAGGCCAGGGATCGAACACTTAACCTCATGGTTTCTAGTCAAATTCGTTTCCACTGCGCCAAAATGGGTACTCCTACTGAGGTAAAATTGATTTTAAAAAATGTATATAGGCATTCCTGTTGTGGCTCTTTGGGTTAAGAACCCAACAGAGTGTCCCTGAGGATGTGAGTTTGATTCCTGGCCTCCCTCAATGGGTTAAGGATCCGACATTGCCACCAGCTGCAGCGTAGGTCACAGAAGTGGCTTAGATCCCACGTTGCTGTGGCTTTGGTGGAGTCCCCAGACGCAGATCCAGTTCAGTCCCTAGCCCTGGAACTTCCTTATGCTGCAGGTGCAGCCAAAAGGAAGGAAGGAAGGAAGGAAGGAAGGGAGGGAGGGAGGGAGGAAGGGAGAAAGAGGAATTGTGTGTGTGTGTGTGTGTGTGTGTGTGTGTGTGTGTGTGTGTGTGTATTTATTTTGTTTTGCTTTTTAGGGCCGCACCCACAGCATATGGAAGTTCCCATGCTAGGGATCAGATCGGAGCTGCAGCTGCTGTCCTGTGCCACAGCCACAGCAGTGCGGGATCTGAGCACCATCTGCAACCTACACCACAGCTCACAGAAATGCCAGATCCCCAGCCCACTGAACAAGGCCAGGGATTGAACCTGCATCCTCACGGATACCAGCCAGATTTGTTTCCACTGCACCACAACAGGAACTCCCAAGAATTGTATATTTTTTTATATTTAAAGTGTATAATGTGATGTGATAATATATATACATCTAAACCTCATATAGTTACCATTTTTGTGTGTGTAGTGAGAATACTTAAGATCTAACAGCAAATTTCATGTATACAAAACCACATCATGAACTATAGTCACAATACCGTCCATTACGTCTCCAGAAGTTATTCTTCCTTGCACAACTGAAACTTTATATCCTTTGAACAGTATCTCCTTATTTGCCACATATCCCAGGTCCTGGCACCAAACTATTCTGTTCTCTGCTTCCATGAATTTGATAATTTTTAGATTCCACGTTATCAGTGAGATCGTGTGGTATTTGTCTTTCTGGGACTGGCTTATTTCATGTTAGTTACCATATGAACCCTCCAGGCTTATACGGTAACTAATGGCAAGATTTCCTTCTTTTTAAGCCTGAGTAATATCCGTTGTGTCTATGTCCCGCATTTTCTTATCCCTTCATCCATCAACAGACACTTAGATTGTGCCCATATCTTGGCTATTGTAAATAATACCACAATGAACATGGAGGGGCAGATATTTCCTCAAGATACTGATTTCATGTTCTTTGAATGTAAACACCTGGAAACAAAATTGCTGAATTATATGCGGTGGTTCTATTTTTAATTTTTTGAAAAACCTCCACACTGTTCTCCACAGCAGCTTCACCAGTCTGCATTCCTACCAACGGGGCAGAGGGTTCCCTTTTCTTCACACCCTTGCCAGCCCTGGTTATCTCTCATCTCTCTGATAACGGCCATTGTACAGCTCCTTATGGTTTTGACTTTCATGTCCCTGCTGGGTAGTAATGCTGAGCATCTTTTCATACACCTGTGGGCCATTTTTACGTCTTTTGTAAAGATGTTCATTCAGTTTCTTCATCCGTTTTTGAATGGCTGTTTGCCTCTTTGAGTTCCTTATATATTTTGCATATTAACCTCTTATCAGATATATGCTTTGTGGGAGTTTCCGTTGAGGCTCAGCAGTAACGAACCCAACTAGCATCTACGAGGACTTGGGATCAACCCCTGGCCTCACTCAGGTGGACTAAGGATCCGGTGTAGCTGTGGGCTGTGGTATAGGTCACAGACGTGGCCCAGAGCCCTCACTGCTGTGACCGTGGTGTAGGCCAGCAGCTGCAGCTCCAATTTGACCCCTAGCCTGGGAATGTCTATATGCTGTGGGTGTAGCTCTAAAAAGACCAAAAAAAAAAAAAAAAAAAAAAAAGATACACGCTTTGCTGCGCTTGCCTTCCTCTCCCATTGATCAAAATCTAAATGTCTTTCAGAGCCTGGCTAGAATTCTACCTCCTTGATGAAAGCTGCCACTGAGAATCATCTGTCCTTCTTCTCTGCCACATCCCAGCGAACTCAGAATTCGAGTCCCCCTCAATTTGCCTTCTCTGTGTGGCTGAGCACAGGGCCCCAAAGATAAATTCTTTTTGGAATGAAGCAAAGTGAATGTAGAGCTGCAGCGCAGGGTGGAAGCTGGGGAGTGCTGAGACGTTGTCTACTTAGGAAACAGCTTTATGTTTGAAAATTTGGCAAAATACAAAACGGGAAACCCATACAACTTGAATTCCAAATCCAACTGCATTGAGAGGGATGGGATTCCATCACCCACTCCAGGAAACATCATCCCTCAGGCATGGTGTGGAAAACACCACCTCCTCCAGCAGCTCTGACGCTCAGCCTCTCCGGAGGGAAGAGAGGAGTAAGCGGGTTCTCAAGGGGAACCACAGAGGGGGCCCCAGACCCATGCCTCTCTGCAGGGCGGAAGACCCATGGCTGCAATGGCTTTGAAGAGCAATTCAAATGAAAACTGGAATAAACTGTAAGGGTTGTCAGAGACAGGTTGCAGAAGTGTGAAATTCAGAGTGCACTGCCCATACCAGACCCCGAGGCACTGGGGACCCAGCTGTGAAGCAGGTGGGCAAGCTGCATCACGGACCAGAGATAAATCCTCTAAGCACATGGTCTGCATTTAAATCTCAGCCCCAATGTTCACTGACAGGCGCCTTGGGACAACTCACTTAACCTTTCTGGACCTCAGCTTCCCCTTATTCAGAAATATGATCAAAGAAGTTGACATTAATTGAGTTATTTATTTACTTACTTATTTTGGTTTTTATAAAGGGGCAGCATATGGAGGTTCCCAGGCTAGGCATGGAATTAGAGCTGCAGCTGCCAGCCTACACCACAGGCAAAGCAATGCCAGATCCGAGCCGAGTCTGTGACCTACACCACAGCTCACAGCAACACCAGATCCTTAACGCACTGAGCGAGGCAAAGAATCTAACCCCAGTCCTCATGGTTACTAGTCGGATTCGTTTCCACTGCACCACGAGAGGAACTCCTAATTGAGTTCTTAACCGTGACCAGACACTGTGCCAAATCTTCTCCAAGCAGTATGCCACAGGATTCACTGAATTAGTGTACACGGCGCTCTTGACTTAGAATTCAACACAATAAATGGTGGTTGATGCTAAGCAAGACGTTATCCTCATAGCCTGTAGTCAGATGCATTAACAGCTTTTTCACATAGCTGAAAGTTCACGCACTAGCTCTGTCCCCCGCCAGCTGTATGACCTTGGCTAAACTTCAAGCATCTCAGCCTTCATGTTCTCTAGTCTTCCAAAAATGCATGACCATCTCTGTTCCGCAGAGCTGGGAGATCCAGGTGGAATCTTGAAAGGAAAACTGCAGAACTTATACTATGTGTGTGGATATCTGTATTCTGATTACTGCACCCCACCACCACCACTGGGTTATTTTCTACCCCAATTCCCACACTAAATGGCCATGACTTCATGTTTAAGTGTGGAGAGGAGAAATACACCCACTCTCTTTATGGGTAAGTGCACAGTGGCAAGTTGTTGCTCCATGCTACGTCACTCCAAAGTCAAAGCCTTGTACCCTTCACATTTGAAGGACAACAATAAGCCACACCCAAGACAGGTCAAGACCAGTGAGCAGGTCAAGTGCAGTTAGCCCACCTATCTGTGCCTCCAGCTGCTGTCACAACACTGGTTGCAAGGAGGGCCAGGCAGGAAGGTCGGGGCAAGCACAGTGAGTGACCTGGTAGCCCTCACCCAACAGCGATGGGGTGGGGGTAGAGTAAGGAGAAGGAGGATCATAGATCTTTTTCTTTGTCTTTTTGTCTTTTTAGGGCCATAATGGAGGCACATGGAGGTTCCCAGGCTAGGGGTCGAATCAGAGCTGTAGCTGCTGGCCTACACCACAGCCACAGCAATGTGGGATCTGAGCCGCATCTGCGACCTACACCACAGCTCATGGCAATGCCAGATCCTTAACCCACTGAGCGAGGCCAGGGATCAAACCCACATCCTCATGGATACTAGTCGGATTGGTTAAGCATTGAGCCATGACGGGAACTCCAGAGAATCGTAGATTTTTAAAGATACACAAGAAATGCACATTTCTGGCTGCTGTTTAAACAGCACCTCCCAATGAAGTCTTTCTTGTTCGTGCTGCCTCAAATATCCTCCATTACTATCTGGCTCTTTGTCTCAGCTTCCCTTTGTAAACTGAAAGATGATAATTACACCCCTTTTACAAGAGTGATAAGGATTAAATGTATCATACACATTTGTTTACAATAGGGGGGCACATAGTAAGTATTTAATGTATGTTAGCTTTTATCAATATTATTACTGTTATCCCATTCTGGCACGTTTCATATTCTAGAAAGCATTATTCTGGTAATCTCCTTATTTACGAAGTTGTTATCTGACTTCCCCACTAGACTTTAAGGAGGGGGGTGTGGTCTAGGATATCACCCCACTAAGTGCTTAATAAATAGCAGCTGGGGAAGGAAATAAACACAAACACTACTATATATAAAATAAACAAGGACCTACTGTACAGCACAGGGAACTACACTCAATATCTTCTCATAACCTATAATAGAAAAGAATCTGAAAAAGTATATGTGTATGAAAAGGTATAAATATATATGTATATATAACTGAATCACCTTGCTGTACACTCGAAACTAACACGGTGCTGCAAATTAACTATACTACATTTTTTTAAAAACGGTAAATTTTTCAGCTGACTGAATGAACGATTTAATAGGTGAATGAGTGAAAAGGCAACCACCACATTCATTACACTCATCCTTCATATCCCAACAACATATTTGTAGGACACGGTTTCTTATCTACATATTAGACATGAAGAAATAGTGACAGAGAAAAAACCTGAGTGACTCGTCCACACAGGAATGTGGGTGAGCAGTGCATGTCTAGCACCATGCAAACCTGGTCATTCAATCCCGGAATATTCGTTGAAAGTCCTGCTCTGGACATGCCCTGGCTTCCCCAGCCCCATCCGCAAGGGGGCGCTGTTTCTCCTCCCTGACTACCTCCCACCTCTTTTAACCCCAACACACCCGCAGGAAAGCAAGACCCAGAGCCCGCCTCGCAGTGAGCAGAAAGCGCGGGATGGGGGCGGGGGGGGGCGCCCACTACCCCCACCACCTCCCCAGAGCAGGCCCTGAAGCGCCCAAGTCAAGACTTAGTTTTCTCTCCCGGCGACATCCGACTTCTTTACAGAGGACTGTCACAGGCAGAATGAAAGTGTCCGGAAGACAAGGACATCTGGGTTCACTTTCATCAGCCTGCAAGTGCAGCTTTGTTGGGTCCGGTGGGGGCGGAGGGGGTGGTGAGTGTTGATAAGCATCTCCATAATCAGGACTTGCTGTCCATGACTTACCATTCATTTCCTGATCAGTCATCACATTTTGTTCAAGCTTAGTGCTGATCTATTGTTTTCAACGCCACATTCCGCAGCAAAAAGCCACTGCTGCACTTACTGGGGGAAACCGGCCAGCTCTTGCCGCTACTGCTCCAGCAAGGAGAAGAAACTTTGATTTTAAGGCTTCCCCCGCCCCATCTTATCTAGGAGTGCTTATTTTGTTCAGAGATTGCCCGCCCTCCCCCATTCTCTTCCTTCTTTCCCTCCATGTGCCAAGACAACCTGAATTACTTAAAGCAGCCCCTTGTCTAGGCTGTTACCCCAGCCTGCTGTCCCTACTCGGTCCCCCCAACCAGGACATACACAGCCCCACACAGATTATCAGTCAACAGGACCCACTGCCTGGGGCAAGTCAGACTCCTCTAAGTCTCCCTTTTCATCAACAACTATAAACCAAGGATCCTGGAGAGTTCCCATCACGGCTCAGCGAAAAGCAATCCGACTAGCATCCATGAGGATGCAGGTTCCATCCCTGGCCTCGCTCAGTGGGTTAAGGATCCAGCGAGGCTGTGGCTGTGGTGTAGGCTGGCGGCTGCAGCTCCGATTGGACCCCTAGCCTAGGAACCTCCATATGCCTCAGGTGTGGCCCTAAAAAGATAAAATAAATAAAAATAAGGAGGTTGGACTAGATCAACCCTTTCTGTACTGAAACCGCACAATTCTAATTTTCCCATCGTTCTCAAATGACAGGAGTCAACGTCACAGGTTGTCTGAGATGGAAGACACTTGAGAAATAATCTGCGACAACATCTCCATGTTTCAATTTTGAGCCGTTTCATCACTGGCCACATCTATAGACCGCCCACCCTAATATTTGCTCAATGAAGTTTAGGTTAACTTTTTTTACCAAAATGCATGTATTGAGAATGACGCCTTTCACTATCATGCATAGAAAGTTATAATCATTTGTCACACATGGATGAACCTCCTTATAAAACAGAAATTGACTCACAGACATTAAGAACAGACTTGTAGCGTTGCCATGAGCTGTGGTGTAGGTTGCAGATTCGGCTCGGATCCTACGTTGCTGTGGTTGTGGTGTAGGCCGGCAACTACAGCTCTGATTCCACCCCTGGGAACCTCAAAATGCTGTGGGTGTGGCTCTAAAAAGACCAAAAAAAAAAAAAGCATCGAGGGTCATGCTGCCTTGTCCTACTTGGCACCGACAGGGTCCACAGCTCTCCCTCCAGGGGTGTCGGTGTTATTTAATACAGAGACTGGACGCCACCCTAGATCACCCCCAAGAGCTTTGCTTTGGGTAAAACGTCTTCAACCACTGTTCTTGGTTCACTCTTGTAATTATTCCATCCAACACTCCAAATTGTCCATTTTCTGCATCGTCATTGTCACCTTCGTCAGTGGGCATTGCCAGGAGGCTGGGGTGAGAAAACAGGAGCACTCAGCTATGTAACCGAGCAGGGCCCTGTGAGGCTCCTGGGCTCAGGAGACTGTGTCCTCCATTGCTTGCTGTTAGGGAATAAGCCTCAGGCTCCACGAGCTCCCCTAAGCCCCGAAGGGCAGGTGCTAATCAGGGCAGGGAGGGGATGCAGCGCCCAGGGAGGGGCAGTCAGGAGACAGAGGTGCAGCCGTGGGGCAGGGTGCTGGTTCCTCCTTAAGGAATATGCATAACAATATCTTGGAGCCCTTCTGTAGGACTAAAAAGCCAACAAATGGAAAGACTACTCGATGAAGCAATCTTCATTCTGGGAAGAAGGAGGACCACCAGAGCTTGTCCTGGGGCCACTAAACCCCAGCTCTGAAAGACAATGCAAGCTTGCCTCTCCCCTGATTCTTATGAAGGGCCCTATTTTCCACTCCCCAAACTAAAAACCACCTCCTAAATCTCTCCCTAGCGAGGCGCAGTCTTTAAACATTAGCCTCCTGTGCTCCCCTTGGCCTGGCAAAGCAATAAGCTACCTTTTTCTCCTTCACCCAAAGCTCCAATCTCCATGTTTCTATTCTGCAGCAGCGGACAGAGGCTGAGTTCCGGCAACAGAAACACACAGGCGTATGTATACACACACACCGGAGGGACACACGCTAGCACGAAACACTCCAGAACAATTTGGAAACGGTACAGCGCCTCCCTGGCATTTCCCCAAGTCCACAGCTCCAGGAATCTCTGACTGGGGCAGTTCAGTGCCGCTGCCTTTTCTAACGGAATCACCGTCCATGCACCACAAAGACCAGCTCCCGCTGACTAGTGGGAAGACCGGCGGCCGCTGCCCCTCCTCCGGGTTCTCCCTGTCCAGCGGGAGGTGGGGAGAGGCTAGAGCACATTCGTGATAGTGCAGGTACAGAGACCACGGCGGGCAGGGGGCAAGAAAGGGCGCGGAAGAGGGGAGGCCCTGCCTCCCGCGTCTTTAGGATGAGAACACAGCAACATCCCAGCTCTGGATGCAATCTGCCTCCCTACTTCAATTCCATCTTTTTGCAGCAACATAAATTTGGCCAAGATGCTCACAACCTCCCAGCTTTCACCTCCTCCTTGTCAAGATGGCTCTAATGACACGGCCTTGTCGTGGTGAGGATGTAAGGAAATGATGACAGCTACGGTGCCAGCTAGGCACACAGATAAACACCCAGCCAACACTTACTCTCTTTCCCTTTGAGGTCTTTTTTTTTTTTTTTCTCACTCTAGTATCTTCATGGAGGTCCAAAATCCTCTGTCTTTTCATTTGTGTTATTGTTTCGCCTTCCCGAGCCTGAATCTCCTCTGCAAAGTAAAAGAGAGGGAGAGAGAGGGCTGTGAATTTTCATAATTTCAGGGTCTTTTTCTGTGACTTGATGTAGTGGAGCTGAGTGGAATGACAAGAGGGAAGAGGGAAGAAAACCTTCACACCAGCAAACCCAGTAATCAGCCCCTTTCGAACAATCACTAAGCAGCCTGTTAGAAGCTTCAAGCCCCCACAAGATTTTGGGGGTGATGAGAGAGTAACACTAATCTAGAAAACGTGGTGCATCTGATCATAGATTTGGATTAGAAAAAACTTGGCTGGTTTTGCCGATGGGGGAAGTCACAAAGAAAAGCAGAGAAACGCTTCCCCCTGCTGCCCATGTGGTAGATAACAGCCCCGATGCGAAAAATTTCCATGATCAAATAAAAACACTCCCGCCCTCCGTGTTTGCAAAGGAATCACGAAGTGCAGATATTTGCATTTTGCAGAATGCATTTCCCCATCTGAAGCTTCCTTCTAAGGCTGTAAACGTGATCATAAGACAGAGGCTTGTTCTCCAACGATTACGTTCTTCTCTAGGCTTTGGTTATTTCTTTCTCGATCTGAATTGGAAATATGTTGATGTGATTTTTTTCACTTTTTTTTTAAGGGCCACACCTGCAGCATATGGAAGTTGCCAGGCCAGGGGTCGAATCAGAGCTGCAGCTGGAGCCTATGCCACAGCCAGCCACAGGCACACCAGATCCAAGCTGCATCTGTGACCTATGCAACAGCTTGCGGCAATACTAGGTCCTTACCCTACTGAGCAAGGCCAGGGATCGAACCCACATCCTCATGGATACCATGTCAGGTTCTTAATCTGCTGAGCCACAACAGGAATTCCAGGTTGGTGTGATTTTTAAATCAAAATGATATAAATGGAAAAAAACTCGCCCCTTGTTTCTGCCCTCCTAAACCATTCCTAGTTACTTTTATGAGAATGTCACATAAATACAAGCAAACGTGATTATATAACCTCCTTCCGCCCACATTCCCCACAGAAAAACACTGTCCATGGCCCTTTGTAGTCAGCTTGGCTCCCAGCCGTATTTTTATTCTGCTGTTCCTGATGACGCACGTCTTTCGCCTTGGTACCCACTGTGTTCTGTGGCAGAAGAGCTTTTTCATCACTGAACTTTAGAAGCTGGTGCTCAGAATTAAAAGGGCTTAATGTCACCAAGATTTCTATTAAAACACCCAGGGCGAAGGAAAAAGCCCTTTTGCTTCAGCTGAAATGTCCTTGGAAAGGGCAAAGTGGAAAACACAAACACCACCACCTTTTTGCTGGTCGGGCGCCACAGCCACCAGCACTTCCTGAAAATGGCAGGGCTGCCAGCTCTTGATGGAAGCCAGGCTTGGCTTTTTGTATTCAAAACAGCTAGAAAACCGTGTCTTCCAGTGCGGACATCGATCCAGTAAGGTGGTCAAGGTCAAAGAAAAACCCAGTGATCCATAGTCAATCATGTCTATTGACCCTACAGCGAAGTTATTACCAGTCAGGAAAACATTTGATCTCTGTACTTGGGCATTTCCAGAAAATTCATCCTGAACCAGTCTAAGCTATCAACTTTTAAAAAAAAATGCACAACCTGAGAGTTGATAGTTAAGTCTTATAGGGGGCGAAATTAGGACTTCAGCCAGGAGACAGCATCTCAGGTGGCCCTGAGAAACCACTCAGAGGAGGCGAGGGAGGAGTTAGGATATAGAGTTTTTGCAACAAAGGGAAGGTTTAGGAACAAAAGCTTTACAGATAACCAGATTTACAAAAAATTTACAGAAAACCATTTCTATGGAAGACGTGGGCTTACTGGAATCACTCCTTTGATATGCTCCCCTCTGAGTTCTCTCAAGGCTCATTGGCCCACCCTTGGGAATGGCTGTTCTCACCGGTGACCAAGACTTCTTTTGTTTTGCCCATTAACTACAGCCCAGGAGGGGCTGAAATACTGCCCCAAAGTGGAAAGGGGGACTATCAAGATCTAAGTCTTGAAGGTGAAGGGGGAGGGACCTGCAGCCAGGCACACATTTTACAGAAGTTTGCTCCTGGTCTCAGGAAGGTGACTTCTAGTCACAGACATCAGTCATCTTTGAAGGAGTTTAGTGTTTTTCATAGATATGAGAAGATGCAAGAATTGGGCTCATAAAAACTTCTAAAAATATCTCTCTGAAGAAGTTCCTGTCATGGCGCAGCAGCTAACGAATCCGACTCAGAACCATGAGGTTGCGGGTTCGATCCCTGGCCTTGCTCAGTGAGTTAAACGATCTGGCATTGCCGTGAGCTATGGTGTAGGTCTCAGATGCGGCTCGGATCTGGCGTTGCTGTGGCTGTGGCGTAGGCCGCCAGCTGTAGCTCCGATAAGACCCCTAGCCTGGGGGTGAGGCCCTAAAAAGCAAAAAAAAAAAAAAAAATCCGTCTGAAGACCTGTTCTTCCAGTTTTCTCTGAGCACAGAGTGCTTCATTCCTGGTCTCCATCCTGAGCTCTACTCAGGGGGTACCATGGGTTGGCAGCCACAGTGGCACAGGATTTTATTCCATGTAGAATCAGATGGCAAATGCCAAGCTCCGGTTCACAGAGCCATCCATCGGCCTCCAGCTGACCAATTTTCTTCTGACCTTCAACTTCCCACTGCACATCCATAGTAGATACGTCATGCCAACCCACATCCACTTGGTCCACCCTAGAGGTCACCTGCAGTGTCACAGGGAGATCCCACGCAGATATCTTACCATCTGTTTCTCTCTACCTGAGGGCTTTTTCTGGCTACCTAAGCATGTCCTGGAGAGTCTGGGCATGCCAGGAAGGATGAAAGTGCCAGGGAGTTAAAGTCCTCAAAGCAACCTTCAATCAATGAGGGACAGGAACTGGTAGAAGAATATCCAGACCTCTTGCCTCTTGCTGGGACAAAGCTGATGTGTGTGGCTCCCAGACTCTCAAAGGGACACCAGTGCAGTTGAGTCCTGGGCACTGACAGTAATGACCCACTAATGAACACCTTTCTTCTTTTTTTCTTTTCAGGGCTACAGAGCTGTAGATGAAGCCTACACCACAGCCACAGCAATGCCAGATCTAAGCTGTATCTGCAAACTACACCACAGCTCATGGCAAAGCCAGGTCCTTAACCCACTGAGCGAGGCCAGGGATCGAACCTGCATCCTCATGGACATTAGTGGGGTTCTTCACCCTCTGAGGCACAACGGGAATGCCACACATTTCTTAATGGCTTTTCTCCCTCCCCTCCTTTTTGACCTTCTTCCTGGGATCACTTCCTGTGACTCTCTAGGTCCTGTCAGAAGACAGAACTCACAGTAACTTAAACATGGAATTGTAATGCAAAGAACCATTGACCGCGATAAAGAATAACTAAGACATAAAGAGATTCGATAAGGCATCCTTAGAGCTTAGGCTGGGCATCCGCGGAAGGACACTCTTGGGATCTAGACATCCTTGGAGAAAGTGGTGGCTCCATCCCCTGGATAGTAGAGAAGTTTGCTTCTTTAGTTAGGTGGTAGCTGGTCTGGAGGGGCTGGAAGCAAGAGGCCGCCTCCGGGGTGCATGTGGGGGAGCAGTCAGTCAGCACCCGGTTGTGGGGATGTGGACTCTGGGAGCCCGTGGGGATAGGGGTCCTTCAGGGCATGTGAGCTGTGCTGCTGGTTCCGGTTTCCACGCTGAGAGGGCAGCAGGAAGGTCATCTCCACACTGAGGCTGCAAAGTTGCAGAAGCACCACGCTTTGGCCCGTGGGCAGGTTCCAGTGACTGTCCCCACGCTGGTCATTGGGCCCCATCTGGCACTGAAAGGGCAGGAGACCTCCTCCTGCAATATCCCTTCCACGCCCTTTGCTGAGGAAGCTTAGCATCATGTTAAAGGAGAAATACTTAAAGTCCTTCATCACAGACCACCTATTGAAGGGTGCAGCAGAGCTGGGAGGCGATAAGCTGGTAACAGAAACACCTTCCAAACTTTGGGGATTCTCACCCAAATCTTTATCTCAGGGTCTGCTTTTGAAAGAAGCCACGTCGAGAGAAGGTCTTATGTCTTGACTCACTGAGCAAGGCCAGGGATCGAAACCTCATCCTCATAGATGCTAGTTGGGTTCTAACCTACTGAGCCACAACGGGAACTCCCCCAAATAAGGTATTCTTATACAATTTTGATAGACCATTGATTACAAAGACAATATAGGAGAGTTCCCATCGTGGCATAGCTGAAAAGAATCTGACTAGCATCCATGAGGATGCAGGTCCAATCCCGGGCCTTGCTCAGTGGGTTGAGGATTTGGCATTGCCATGAGCTGCGGTGTGGGTTGCAGACACGGCTCAGATCCCGTGTTACTGTGGCGGTGGTGTAGGCCAGCAGCTGTAGCTCTGATTTGACCCCTAGCCTGGGAACTTCTATATACTCTGAGTGCAGCCTTAAAAGGACAAAAGAAAGAGACAATATAGGGAGCTCCCACTGTGGCTCAGCAGGTTAAGAACCTGACTACTATCCATGAGGATGTGGGTTCCATCCCTGGCCTCAATCTGTGGTTAAGGATCCAGTGTTGCCACAAGCTGCAGCATAGGTTGCAGACATGACTCAGGTCTGGTATTGCTGTGGCTGTGGTGCAGGCCGGCAGCTACTGCTCCAGTTTGATCCCTCGTCTGGAATCTCCATATGCAGCAGTGGCCCTAAATAGAAAAGAAAATATATGTGTAGACTGGTTGGTTGTACTATCTGTTGGTTGTACTTCAAGATATTTAAAGAGGCATTTATATTTGTTTTGAAGGGGGGGGGGGTCTCTGGGCCCAGGACGAGAGTTTCTGATCTCCCTGATCCATGAAACCCGACAGCCTCCAGTACAAGGCCAGGAACAAAGATACACAACATACATATATTTTCATTTATTCAAAAATAAATCGCTAGCACTCTCTCTGAGTCAGAAATTGCTGTGGGTTCTGGGAGGCACCAGACATCAAAAAGACATTGCAAAGCTCTCACTGGAGAAGACTGACATTGCAAGGCCGACATTGCAAAGCTCTCAATGGAGAAGGCAAAGTTTCATATCTACCAAAGTTAACTATTCTCCTAAACCTATGGCCCAATTAATTCCACTATTAGGTACATACTTAGGAGAAACAAGGGCATTTGCCCACCCAATGGCATCAGAAGAAGGTTTACAGCAGCTTTATGGATAACAACGAAAAGTGGCAAACAACCCAAATATTGCCCAAGAGGAAAATGGAAAAAATAAACTGTGACATATTCATACAGTGGAGTAGTACACAGGAATTAAAAAAAAAAAAAAGATAAACTATACCTACCACAACATAGATGAATCTTGCATACATTTTTTTGAAAAAAGAAGCAAGACACAAAAGTGAAATTACTATCCAATTCCATTTATATGGAGTTGGAAAGCAGTCAAACTTATTCAACGTTGACAAGGATCAGAACAGTACTTATCTCTTGGTGGAGAGATTATTGACTAGGAAAGCACGAGAAGGAACCTTCCAGAAAGATGAAAAAGTTCTAACTGATGGTTATACAGGTGTATTTAAATTACCCACGTGGAGTTCCTGTCGTGGCTCAGTGGTTTACGAATCCGACTAAGAACCATGAGGTTGCGGGTTCGATCCCTGGCCTTGCTCAGTGGGTTAAGGATCCGGCGTTGTTGTGAGCTGTGTAGGTTGCAGACACGGCTCGGATCCCGCGTTGCTGTGGCTGTGGCAAAGGCTGGCAGCTACAGCTCCTATTAGACCCCTAGCCTGGGAACCTCCATATGCCGTGGGTGCAGCCCTAGCTAAGGCAAAAAGACAAAAAAAAAAAAAAAAAGGAAATGACCCACGTGTTGGGAGTTCCCGTCATGGCTCAGTGGTTAATGAATCTGACTAGGAACCATGAGGTTGCGGGTTCGATCCCTGGCCTTGCTCAGTGGGTTAAGGATCCAGCATTGCCGTGAGCTGTGGTGAAGGTTGCAGACGCAGCTTGGATTTGGTGTTGCTGTGGCTGTGGCATAGGCTGGCGGCTACAGCTCCGATTAGACCCCTAGCCTGGGAACCTCCATATGCCGTGAATGCGCCCTAGAAAAGGCAAAAAATAAATAAACAACCCACATGTAATTAAAAGTGCATCAAGCTGGACATTTAAGATTAGTATATTTTGATGTTCCTGCCATGGCACAGTGGATTAAGAAGCCAAATGCAGCAGCACAGGTCTTTGCAGAGGTGTGGATTTGATTCCCCAGCCAGCACAATGGGTTAAATGATCTGGCACTGCCGTAGCTATGGCGTAGGTCACAGCTTCAGCTTGGATTCAATCCCTGGTCCAGGAACTTCCATATGCCTCTGGTGCATCCATAAAACGGAAAAAGAAGAAGGAAAAAGATTAGTGCATTTTGACAAACCTTAAAATACTCAAATTTTATCTCATTTTTTAAAAAAAAATCTATTTGAACACCCTAGTTTACAAAGTTAGTAATTGCAAATAAAAGACCTCTGAGGTCAGATTTGGGTACAGATCTCATTTCCACCACTTTTTACTGTGTAAGACCTTGAGAAAATGACTTAGCTTGACTGAGCCTCCATTTCCTCATGTATAAAAGGAGAATAATAATTCACGCCTCTCTGGTTGGCTGAGAGGATTCCAGACATAACATATGTAGAAGTGCCACCACCGTCCTCGCCCTTCTCTAGGAATTTCACACCTCATTAGCTCTGACTTCCCCAAAGCAGGGCTTGTGTCAGTGAGGGTGAACATAGGACCTTGGTGTTCCCACTGCCCTCTCCCGAGCCCAAGGACTTCACTAATCAACTATGACACTCGTCCCTACTGACCCTTAAAATTCATAGCCACTCAGTTCTCCCTGAAGCGGCACACTCCATGAGAGCTGGCATATGAAAGAAAACCTACTTGCACCCTGACCTATGTCACATTCATCTCTGCCTTGTCTGTGCCATCTACTGCAGAGACCTGTCAAGCTTGGAAAAATGGAAAAAGAACTGATATATTTTCAGCATCTAAAACGCAACACACTCAAGCCAGGTATTCTCTCTCTCCCTTTTTTTTCTTTTTTTCCTTTCTTTTTCTTTTTTCTTTTTATGGCTGTACCTGTGGCATATGCAAGTTTCCAAGCTAGGGGTCCAAGTGAGGCCGCAGCTGCCAGCCTATGCCACAGCCACAGCAACACCAGCTCCAAGGGGCATCTATAACCTATGTAACAGCTCACCTCAATGCTGGATCCTTAACCCAGAGCGAGGCCAGGGATCGAATCCACATACTCATGGATACTAGTTGGGTTCTTAACCCACTGAGCCACAACTAGAACTCCTTTTTTTTTTTTTAATGTACCTCTTAAATTGTCAGAAAAATCCTACAAAGCATAATTCTTATTGAGTAATCAAAGAAAGTAAGAACTATTTAAGTTAGAATCACCAGTCCACAGATCATAAGCAGCTAAACTAGGTCCAGATCCGGGTCTGCCTGTCTAGGTGGGTCCACAAGGCATGTCGGCTCCATCAACTGTGGACACATAGTGCACGTCTAACATTAGAAAACAGATAGTTGTGGGAGTTTCCGTTGTGGCTCAGTGGGTTAAGAACCTAACTAATATCTATGAGGATGTGGGAGTTCCCGTTGTGGCTCAGTGGGTTAAGAACCTAACTAATAGCTATGAGGATGTGGGAGTTCCCATTGTGGCTCAGTGGGTTAAGAACCTAACTAATTTCTATGAGGATGTGGGAGTTCCCGTTGTGGCTCAGTGGGTTAAGAATCTAATATCTATGAGGATGTGGGAGTTCCCGTTGTGGCTCAGTGGGTTAGGAACCTAACTAATATCTATGAGGATGTGGGAGTTCCCGTTGTGGATCAGTGGGTTAAGAACCTAACATCTATGAGGATGTGGGAGTTCCCGTTGTGGCTCAGTGGGTTAAGAACCTAACTAATATCTATGAGGATGTGGGAGTTCCCGTTGTGGCTCAGTGGGTTAAGAACCTAATTAATATCTATGAGGATGTGGGAGTTCCCGTTGTGGCTCAGTGGGTTAAGGATCCAGCATTACCACAAGCTTTGGCGTAGGTCAAAGATGCAGCTCGGATCTGGTGTTGCTGTGGCTGTGGTGCAGGCTGGCAGTTGCAGCTCCATTTTAACCGGTAGCCTGGGAACTTCCATATGCCACAGGTGAGGCCCTAAAAATAAAATTAACTAATTTTTTTTTAAAGAAAATAAAGGAGTTTTTGTCATGGCTCAGCGGTTAACAAACCTGACTAGCATCCATGAGGATAAAGGTTCGATCCCTGGCCTCACTCAGTGGGTTAAAGATCCGGTATTGCCATGAGCTGTGGTGTAGGTCACAGTCGCAGCTTGGATCTCACATTGCTGTGGCTGTGGTGTAGGCTAGCAGATACAGCTCCGACTGGACCCCTAGCCTGGGAACCTCCATATGCTGCAGGTGTGGCCCTAAAAAGACAAAAAAAAAAAGAAAGAAAAAAGAAAAGAAAGAAAAGAGAAGGGAAAAGAAAAAGAGATAACTGTGGATGAATCAACATGAATCCAGAACAAGGAAAGAGACATACATTACACCATTAGGAATGAGTTAAAAAGAGAATAGAGAAAATAATTTCATGCCAAGTAAATAAAAATAAGTGAGGTCCGATGTTTTAAAAGGAGTAAGGCAGAATCAACAGTCTGCAAGACAATTTATTGGCTGCTACCTCTGCAGCTTCTCTTTTTCAAGCACCGGCCTGTTAGGTATTCTGCTAACGGAGCAGAGAACGCCGTGGCTAATCCCGTGAAGTGTAGCCAGGCACCCTCCGCACAGCCTTGCCTGTTTTTCTATTTGGTCTGCTTTCCCGCCAAGAAAAAGGCGTGCGGACCGGCAACCCCAGGCAAAGGCTGTTGGAATGACTTGTTCTAGGCAGTGAGCGCTTTTAACTCACGACGCTGCTCTCTGGGTGATGGGTTGGCCCCTAGAAGATGTGGTTGCCTTGGTGCGAAATGAAATAGCTGACTTCTGATGGCCATGTACTTGGCAACCCAGGTCAAAGGAGAGAAGAGTCCTTGACCACATGTAACCCAGGAGAGGCGCTCCATCCTGTGTTCTTCATGGATCCACGGCAAGGACAGCCATTCTTCTGACAACAGGGACTGCCCCACTTCAGCAGGGGACAAGAATCCCAGGTATTGTTCTTCTCACCTGCAGATTAACATCGGGGGCTCTTGGGCTTCCCAGGAAAGGCCTCTGAAGACAAGGGGTGGGGAGATGGCACTGCCTGCTGATCTGAACAGGTAAAGGACTGCAGGCACCAAGTGGCTGTGAGCAAATCTGTACAAGCTATTGAGGTCCAGTCACTTCTAGGTTCTGAGCATGTGAGCCAACTGAGGCTTAGAGAGGCTGAATAATAGGATCTCAGCTGTCCTCAACCCTCACCACACACAGAATTACCCAGGAAGTTCTAAAACAGACTAATGCTTGGGCCAAAACCCAGCCCAAATGCATCAGTCTTTTGAGAGTGGAGCTGAGGCATCAAACTATTTTTGAAAAGTTAGGAGTTCCCATCATGGCTCGATGGTAACAAACCTGATGAGCATCCATGAGGGTGTGGGTTTGATCCTGGCCTCGCTCAGTGGATTAAGGATCCGGCATTGCCATTAGTTGTGGTGTAGGTTGCAGATTCGGCTCAGATCTCACATGACTGTGACTCTAGCATAGGCTGGCAGCTAGAGCTCTGATTGGACCCCTAGCCTGGGAACCTCCATATGCCACCAATGAGGTCCTAAAAGACAAGAAAGAAAGAAAGAGAGGGAGAAAGAGAGAGAGAAAGAAAAAAGTTCAATGGGTGAATCCAATACGTAGGAGGTTGTGAAGCGGAGTACTAACCCAAAATGATAGATGATAGGTAGACAGATAATCAATAGGTGATAGAGATAGATAGACAGATAGATAGACAGATAGATAGATAGATAGAGATAGACGAGAGAGAGATAACTCATACACAGTTTATGGATTAGAAAGCTGAGGGTTAGAAATGCAAATAAGTAGCCCAAAGTCATTCAGCCAATAAGCAGCAGAAACCAGTGCCTGTCCAGGTCTGTCTGATTTCCTATCCCATAGGTAATTTCACTCCATCATGTTGTCTTGAGACACTGGAGAATGAGGAAAGAGTAACCAAGACAGACAAAAGACAGCAGAGGGAGCTCCCCCGCCCCCAAGACTTCAGCTTCTTACCAGCCAAAAATACCCTTGCACTGAATTAAAGGAGGACTTTGCACAGAGACCCAAAATCCTCCCTTTCAATGAAAAGCCATCCGTCCAGGCTAAATCAACATATTTCAAGAGAGGTTTCTCTCTCACACTTCTTTCTAACCAAAAAGCTTGCCAAGCTCGATGCACTTGAGGTATCGCTGGAAGACAGGCACTGAATGAAAAGGAGAAATTGTGTGGCTGGTGTGTCTTGGATTTCAAGAGAACCATACCTGTGCCAGGGCACCCAGTCTCATCCACCACAGAGAGCGCGCGCCACCTTGTGGGGGAAACGGTGCAAGCCAGCCTCGTTCAGAGCTTGGAACCGGAGGTGGGAGGCCTCTAAACCCTAGCACTTTGCAAGTACCTCAAGGGCAGGAGTCCGCTGAGCATCTATGAAAACCTAGTAAGTAATACCATCGTTTTAGTTAGAGCTACTGCTTATTGCACCAGGTTCTCAGCAAAGCCTTTCATGGGGACCCTCCCCTCCCCACAGACACTTGCAAACTTCAAGTTTGGTAATATTATCCTCATTATAGTGATGAGAGGCCCACAGATCTAGAGATGTGGACAACTGACCAGCCCAAGTCAAGTCACAGAGCAAGCAGTGATGCATCTGAGACTCAATTTGAGGGGGAAATGATAGTGAACTTCATTTCTGCCAGGAATGCAGTGTCTGTTTGACTGGAGAATTCTTGACAGAGTATATGACAGGGGGAAATGCAGGCAGGAAACCAAACGCCTACCAAATACCTGTCTTTCCACCATCACTCTGTTTTTCCACATCTGCTTGTTCTATAACTAGGCACGAAAAAACGTGAGCCTGAAGGGCGCTTGCAATGACATACTGCTGAGTATTTTCAAAAGGACTCCATGGGATGAGAAAGCCCTGATTTGTAGCACTTGCCCATTTCCGTGGTGTCAATACTCCCACTGTGGCCAGTTTCAAGCTACCAACTTGGCATCAGCTACTTCACAAATTTCCTGAAAATTTAATAGGAGCTTTTTGTGTTTTTTTCCGGTCTTTTTAGAGCCAGACATGTGGCATATGGAAGTTCCCAGGCTAGGGGTCCAATAGGAGCTACAGACTCCGGCCTAAGGCATAGCCACAACAACACCAAATCCCAGCCGCGTCGGTGACCTACACCACAGGTCACAGCAATGAGGGATCCTTAACCCACTGAGCAAGGCCAGGGATCGAGCCTGCGTCTTCGTGGATACCAGTCAGATTCTTTTCTGCTGAGCCATGATGGGAACTCCAACGGGAGCTTATTTAAAATGGTTCCAGGACACCCACAGAACTGAGTACATTCTAAGAAAATGATGCTTGTTAGTTAGAGGTAGGGACTCCCCCCATGCTCCAGTCCAAAATCATCCATAGTTTTAGCATCCTTCAATAATTTCATTCAGGATTTTTCTCTCAAGGCTAATGTTTGCTTCAGCTTGGCAGACTCACACAACTGGGTTGTGTGTTTGGCTTGGGTCATAGTCACCAGTGATTTAAGTCTCTGGGATTAGGAGTTCCTGGCTCAGCAAGTTAAGGAACTGACGTTGTCTCCATGAGGATGTGGTTTTGATCCCTGGCCTCCCTCAGTGGATCAAGGATCTGATGTTGCCATAATCTGCAGCGTAGGTCGCAGATGGCTGTTTAATGATGGGGCCAACTTTCAGGTTCATAACTGCTTTGCTTCTTCTTGGAACACGGGCTTAAGTTGAGTTTGGTGTTCCTGGGGGAGTACAGCGGCATGCTTAAATGATCTTTGGCTGGAAATCAGTGGCATTAACCAAGTTACTGAACATTTCTAAGGCTCAGTCTCCTTGTCTGTAAAATGGTGATATTAACAATACAGTCAAAGCATTTTCTAGCAGGAATGGAGCATAAACATTTGCCCACATTTCATTTCAAGCTTGTTGGCCAGGGAAAAGATTAAAAAAAAAAAATCTAGACTGTTCTTTGGGGAAGAAAACAAAAGTGACTTAAACACCCCTCAACAAAGTTTTAAGGGAGGAATGTCTGGTTTGAAGGTTATTCAGGAAGCATGTGGTTTGGAGACTTGTTGTGCCTTTGAATATCTGATTAAGGGCTACTGGGCACATCTAAACAGCAGGAGCAGAGTGGAGTCAATCTAACTCCCCCAAAGGATCTCAATCGCATTAAAGTCCATCAGAAAAACACTCCGGAGCTTTATCAGGAAAGCTAGATCCTTCCCAGAGAGGCTGAAAAATCACATCAGCCCACAATGTTCTGCCCCAGATCAGGTTTGGAATGATTTCCTTTCACAGTAACCATCACACAGGATTAAATGAAATGGTAACAGCAGCTAACACACACTGAGTGTTTTTCCTCTGCCAGGACCAGTGGCGAACACGATATATCCATTATGAAATCATGTCATTCACCAGTTTAAAATTCTCTAGGGGCTTTTCATTGCGCTGAAGACAAAACACATTTCCTTATCCTTGCGGTCAAAGTCTCATGTGATCTTATTCTATCTGAGTCCACTCTACCCCAATATCCACCAATTGCAATGAATTGTATTTTTTTTCATTTTTTAACATTTTATGATTTGCAATGTTGTGATAATTTTAGGTGTACAACAAAGTGATTCAGTTATACACATATACACATCCATTCTTTTTTAATTTTTTTTTTTTTTTTTTTTTTTTTTTTTTTTTTTTTTTTTTTTTTTTTGGTTTTTAGAGCCACATCTGGAGCATATGGAAGTTCCCAGGCTAGGGGTTGAACTGGAGCTCCAGCTACCTGCCTACACCATGGCCCATGGCAACTTGGGATCCAAGCCACTTCTTCCGCCTACACCAGAGCTCACCTCAGCACCAGATCCTTAACCCACTGAGGGAGGCCAGGAATTGAACCCGCATCCTCGTGGATACTAGTACTAGTCAGTTTCATTACCACTGAGTCACAGCGGGAACTCCCTACACACATCCATTCTTTTTCAGATTCTTTTCCTATGCAATGACCTATTTCTGTTCCTCAAACACATCAAGCTGGTCTCTGCCCCCTGACCTTAGAATTAGCTGTTTTCCCTGCACAAGCTATTCATTTCACGATGGCATGACATTCAGATCTGAAAATGAACTTTCCTAACCCGGGCGTTGCTATCCAGGCAACCCCCATTCTATCACTCTCCTTCATCTTAGGCAGTTCTTATCTCTGCTGGGTCTTTTATTTTGCTTTTAAGGACCACACCAGCAGCATATGAAAGTTCCCAGGCTAGGGGTCGAATTGGAGCCACAGCTGCCAGCCTACACCACAGCCACAGCAACTCAGGATCTGAGCTGCATCTGCAACCTACACCACAGCTCACAGCAACACCAGATCCCCAACGCACTGAGGGAGGCCAGGGATCAAACCTGCATCCTCATGAATACTAGTTTGATTTGTTTCCACTGTGCCACATCGGGAAATCTCTGGGTATTTTATTCATGCCTTTGCTTGTCGACCAGCTAATTCCACAAGAACAGAAGCACTGGGAGGGTAAGGGCTTGTCTGTTTAGCTCACATGCTTTCTCTCCCATGCCTAGAACATTCCCTGGCACACAGACACCTCATTAACAGAAAACATGGGTATGTAAATGAAAGTACACTTTCTTCCCTCTTCCTTCCTTGTTGAAGGTTTACTACTGTTGTACTGTGGCAATATATTTACCACATCAAAGTATGTATTTCTAAGAATCTAAAATATGAGAAATTCAAAAAAGAATCTTAGCTATTACCCAGCCTTTTATTATGTTTGTACCATAACATGTTACCTGAATCTCACCTGTTAATTGTGGTCTCATGCTTTTCATAGCAAAAGAATGTTGTGGCAGGTGCGATCCCTGGCCTCGCTCAGTGGGTTAAGGATCTGGTGTTGCTGTGAGCTGTGGTGTAGGCCGCAGATATGGCTCAGATCCTGCATCGCTATGGCTGTGGCGTAGGTGAGCAGCTTTAGCTCCAATTTGACCCCTAGCCTGGGAACCTCCACATGCTATGGGTGTGGCCCTAAAAAGAAAAAACAACAACAAACAAACATCTCCCTGAAAACCACTTTTTGAGCACAAGCCACCCGTTCTCCTTGCTTGGCCCTTGCAATAAACTTTTCTCTGCCCCAGACTCTGATGTTAGTGTTTTTCTGGCCTCACTGTGTATTGGGCACATGAACTTGTGTTAGGCAACACTTTTAAAGAATTGTCCCCATCCAATCCATGGCCTCCCTGGAGTAACAGAGACACTAATATGAATTTAAAAAAAAAAAAAAAAAGCCACTTGGCTTGCAGACTATCAGATCTGTATTGTTTTTTTTTTTTTTTTTCTGCCTTTTGGGACACACCTATTGCACATGGAGGTTCCCAGGCTAAGGGTCAAATCAGAGCTGTACCTGCTGGCCTCTACTGGAGCCATAGCAATTTGGGATCTGAGCAGCATCTACGACCTACACCACAGCTCACAGTAACTGAGCAAGGCCAGGGATCAAACCTGCGTCCTCATGGAGGCCAGTCAGATTCATTAACCACTGAGCCAGGACAGGAACTCCCTGTATTGATGTTTTGGTGGACATCAGCATGGATTAATAGAAAGTGTCAAGCCAAGGCTCAATTTGTTTACCAAGGAGGCAAAGTGTTACAAGTATGGGTATTAATAAGGCTCTCATGTACCTGCCATTTTTCACAGTCCTTTCCCATCTGAGTCCCATCACCACAACAAGGCATGTTCTATTTTAAACAATAGGACTCCTTAGTTTGAATGTTTTTTGGTATTTGTTTCACCTAATCAAACAATGGGTGAGAACAAGTATAACTCGGCCTCAGGAACATCTAGAGAATGGGCAGGAAATTAAAAAAATACCTAGAAGCAAATGACAACAAAGATACCACACTCCAAAACCTCTGGGATGCAGCAAAAGCAGTTCTAAGAGGAAAGTTTATAGCAATACAAGCCTACCTCAGGAAACGAGAATTGGCAGGTCTTTGCCCTCCATCTCTTATCTGTGCCTCTCTCTACAGGTTGTCAGTTTTTTTGTTTTTTTTCTTCCCAGACTGGCTCTATCCACGTGGCAAAGGACCTAGTGGTGAAACCGCAACACCTCTGACTCAAACCCAGCCTAAACGCAGATCGGGACCTGAACCTATTTTTTTTAATTAGAATCATTCACCTGATGTCTGGACCTATTCTCAGCACAGAAGGAATTCAGCAAGAGACAAGATAGGCAAGAAATAGATTTATTGGAGTTCCTGGTGTGGCTCATTGGGTTAAGAACCCATCTAGTATCCATGAGGATGTGGGTTCGATCCTTTGCCTTACTCAGTGAATTTGGTGTTGCCGCAAGCTGAGGTGCAGGTTATAGATGTAGCCTGGATCCAGTGTTGCTGTGGCTGTGGCAAAGGCTGGCAGCTACAGCTCTGATTCGACCCCTAGCCTAGGAACTTCCTTGTGCTACAGGTGTGGCCCTAGAAAGAGGGAAGAAAAAAAAGATTTATTAAGATGGGACGTTTATAAGGGATACAAGCCATCATTACAGGATGCTCGGCCCCGAGGATTAGGTAGGCTACATTTTTATAATTCAAGGAAAGTGCGGAGGGGGGAAAGACCGCCTTCTTTCTCATTTTTGGAGTAGACAGCAGGTTTATATCACTAGTTCCTCCTTCATATCAGTTAAGAGAGTATTTGACCCTATGGGGTCAAACTAGGATCATCATGGCTCTTATTCAGATCAGCAGAGAGGTGGTAACATGCTAAAATATGTAGCATCATCTCAGGCTTCCTTATAATGAAGGTCTCCCACTTGGAATGTCACCTTACCCTTAAATTCCTGTCCTTGGTCCCTAGGATCATCAGCCTGTCGAACTTGAATGCAGGCCTCAATTTATCTTTTATTTAACGACCTGCGGCAGATCTCATGCTTCCACTTATGGTTTTACAGTTAAGCAAGCCTACTTTGTTCCACAATGTACTGATGTCTTTCTTAAGTGATCACTAGCTTACAGCGATCTCCCAAAGTTTCCTGAGTTTCCCTCTCTATGGTCCCGAAGTGGGACTTCTACAACCACTCAGGTAACTATTCGACTCTAGCACTATCGGTGGTGGACTATTTATTAAGCAGACCAGACATCTGCTTACCCTGTGGCCACAGGAGAGAGACACCAATTACCTTCAAAAACCCCAAGGACAGTTCTAATTGGCGCAGCTTGTATCTGGAGCTTATCTCTCAATGATTAACTGTTGTCAATAAACTTCTGTATTTTTCCTCATTCTCTATAAGGCACTTGTGGAATTTAAATTTAAAACATGGCCAATAAAATTTGGTGTTACCTGAGACAGACCACTGACCATTCAGAATAGTCCCTCAGCAGTGGCTCTGTTGGTTCACCACAGCGTGGGGCCCAGACTTCATTCCTGCAAGGTCAGAAAGGATGGATCTGTACACAAAGAATGGATCTGAGTCCCCACGTGGTGTCACCATTAACCAAGCTTTTAGAGCCTTATGCATGAAAATCATTCCTAGGAAGATACATAACTACCAAGTGGAGAGCTTCCTATATTTGCTGAATGGCACTTTTTCTTCCCAGAGGCAAAATCAAATACGAAGCCAAATATTGACCCAAAGGTTGTCTAATGATTAGAGAGAGGAAGAATAAGTTAGATGATCTTAATGGCTAGCAGCTAGTAGCAAACATGTGCTTTCTGTAGAGACAATACCAGTTCTAGAGGCCATGGATCCCCCCCTTTCAATAGATACCATGCCAGCCATCTCCCCTTTGAAAGAGTCTTTATTCAGAGACAGGATGCTTTCATTACCGAGGGATACGATTTCTTGGTTACAACCACTATTTTCTCATCCCTCAGAATTTCTACCCAGATGACCTGGATTGGATTCGGGTGTGTCAGATATATCGCATCATTTCTACAGATCTTGCTTTCATTTCTACTTTTCTTAATTTCATTCTTGGAGGTGTGGTTTTCAGTTTTCAGGGCACCACTATCTCAAGAATATTCAGGATACACAAACACACACACACACACACACACAGGTTGTTATTATAACTATTATCTGCTGTGCTGTGGCATGCAGAAGTCCCCAGGTCAGGGACTGAAACCGAGCCACAGCAGTGACGAAGCTGGCTCTTTAACCACTAGGCAACCAGGGAACTCCAAGGATATCCAACCCCCCGCTTTTTAAATTAGAAGTTCAGTTGATTGACAATGTTGTGCCACTTTCTGCTGCACATCCAAGGCTATTTTTAAAATAAAAATAATCTTCCTGAAAAATCTTCTTGAGAAATCTTTTAAATGCAAAATTCCCTTCCACTTTTCTAAGCATATAAAGGAATATCTTTTATTTCAGGCCTTCTGATATATTCTCACCCCAACTGTCTAAACAGCCAGCAAATCAGTAACATTAGACACTGCCTGCTTCACTTCATAATAAATCTAACTTATGTAAATCTTACTGTTATCACCAGCAGAAGTTTAAATCTGAAAAGCAAAGAAATACAAAAACCTGCATAAAAGGAGAATCCTATTCTGAAACCGAAAAACATTTTGAAACTAGAAAGCATGGAATAAAAATATGGCAAAAGAGCAAACAATCACTTAAGGGAACTACAAATGGCCATCAGAGTTCCTCAAGCATTGATAAGAAAATTCATTTTTTAGAGTTCTGTCTCAGCGTACTCACCACACTGTCATGGTCTGTACACTGGGGTCAGAAGAATTTCCAGCATGGAGTGGTGAAAACAAAGTGGAGTTTATTGAGGAGTTCCCTTCGTGGCTCAGTGGTTAACAAATCCAACTAAGAACCATGAGGTTGCAGGTTCGATCCCTGGCCTTGCTCAGTGGGTTAAGGATCCGGGGTTGCTGTGAGCTGAGGTGTAGGCTGTAGATGCGGCTCGGAACCCGTGTTGCTGTGGCTCTGCTGAAGGCCGGCAGCTACAGCTCCTGTTAGACTCCTAGCCTGGAAACCTCCATATGCCACGGGTGCAGCCCTAGATAAGGCAAAAAGACAAAAAAAAAAAAAAAAAAACAAGGTGAAGACAAGTTTATTGAGGCCGGAGGTGCTATTAACACAGCAGGCTGACTTCCTGATAATCAGGGAGAGCCCAGTCTGGTGAGAAAGAAGAGTTTAAGACAAGAGACACTGCAAGCCCAGTAGGACCATTTCCTGATGAACAGGAGAAGCCTACCCTGGGTGCACCTGTTTTTATAGCCCAGGGAGAGAGGAGAGGTGCTGTGATACCCCTGCTGATTGGATGGGGAGAGAGGGGTCTTATGATACACTTGCTAGTTGGTTGGGGTCCTACAAGGCCCTATAGGGGTAGATGAGGAGTGGGCCACGTGCCTTTCCTAGTAGGGGCAGGAAGGAGTAGGCCAGGCTGCTCGAGGTGGGGGAGGGGGCACTGCAGTGAGATGGCAGGGCCATGATAAGGGTCTGGTTGTTCTTGTCTCCTCCGCAGGCTTTGAGTTCAATCTCCTTGAAAGGGGCCTTGAAGTCCAACACTACCCTCTCCGCTCCTCTTACAAAAATCATTAAGAGGGGTTTTGAAGCCCACCTAAAAATGCATTCTGTTATCATTGAATAGATGAACTTTCAAGGTTTCAGCTGACCTGTGAGAGTCACTGAGAAGATGCTTATCAGCCTTCTGTGAAGGGCGAGGCCTGGGGCCTGGTTTAGAACAGGGATGCCCAGGAGAGGCAATGCCCAGGGGACATGAGGGAACCGGAACAATCCGCTCTGCCTAATAAGCAGGCTGGCTCCCCGGGGTTAAGGGACTATTATCATAAACTGATGCTTTCTCTTATTCAGTGGTAATTATTTTATATTTTAAGTGTTCACAGTGGGAATTTAAGTTTTTTAGGAAGTTTCCTTTTGTTTTGTTTCTGTTTTCTGTTGTCCGCCAGAGCATGGAGCCACCCAAGTGTTTTCTGTATTCGTTAGTGTGATTATAGAGTCAATTTTTAGTGAGATAATTATTACTGTTCTGCACATGTAAATGAAGTGTCTTTAGCAATGTTATGTACCTTATAAAGACAAACATACATTTAACTTTAAATAAACAGGTAAACTGATGCTTGCCTTCCACGGGATTAGCCTCCAGAAACAGGGCTGGGAGGACTGGGTAGGGATGGGGAATGAGGCAGCCTGGACTGTAGAAAAGACAGGGATCACAGGAGCCAGATACTTGTCAGGCATCTGGTGCCCAAGGATACAAACGGCTCCCAGTGACGGCACCATCACAACCCACCACGGTTCCCCTCATCCCCAAAGTGTTGGTTATGTTTGTTTAACTGTCCCCCGAGCATCAGACTTAGAAAACCAAATGAGAGTCCATTCGTATTCAGGCAGAATTGATTCTTGAGATGTTCTGAATTCAGACATACAAACGGTGGGGTTGGGGAGCGACTGCAAATTTTTTTTTTGTCTTTTTGTTTTATCTAGGGCCACACCCAGGCTAGGGGTCTAACAGGAGCTGTAGCTGCCGGCCTTCGCCGCAGCCACAGCAACGCGGGATCCGAGCCGCGTCTGCAACCTACACCGCAGCTCACGGCAATGCTGGATCCTTAGCCCCCTGAGCAAGGCCAGGGATCGAACCCACAACCTCCTGGTTCTTAGTCGGATTCGTTAACCACTGAGCCACAACGGGAACTCCTGCAATTTTTTTTTTTTAAGACCTCACCCACTGTTGCCAAACATTATGCTACTGTTTCTGAAGAAATTGTAAGAGGAGAGAACAAAGCAACAAAGTCATTGGTAAGAAATGATGACTGCTTAAAAAAGCTTCTCTTTTAAGATTTAAATGTATGCCATTTTCCTCCCTGTTTTCACTGGACCCCTTCCTAGGACCTGCCTTCAAGTAGAAAAAAATGCGCCTTGGAACAGCCAAAGAAGTGCAGATCAGTGACCCTGATTCTTTCAATGTAACTAGAATGTTTTCCAAGGCTAAAATACTGTTCTAGCTACTCTGTATC
The DNA here is from genome assembly GCA_004024745.2 of Catagonus wagneri. Taxonomy (NCBI): domain Eukaryota; kingdom Metazoa; phylum Chordata; class Mammalia; order Artiodactyla; family Tayassuidae; genus Catagonus; species Catagonus wagneri. Next base: position 2,574,031 of record PVHT021183710.1, on the reverse strand, counting down.
CAGTATGATGTGTGTACCCAGTGTAACTTGAACACATGGATACAAATATTTTCTTTTAGATTCACTGTGTATTATTCAATGACAGTTACCATACATTTTTAAAAAATCAATTGTGAATTATCTATTTAAATTATAGTTAATTCTCATCTTATTACATATTAGAAAATATTTAGGATTTTCTATGTGCCGTTTGCAAAACAAAATTATTTATTAGCCACTGAACCCATTCACTTTTAGCAGCAAATACCTTACTGTTTCATTTTTTAAAAGTCTGATCATTTGTGTAATTAGCTTTATGGAGTTTTGCTGATTTCTTAGGGATAATTCTTAAGTTATTCCTAAACAGCTGAGCAAATTTGATACACGCATCCATATATACCAAACAAATGCCATGCCTTTTATCATACTACACACAATAAATACCTTATACATTAAGCAACATATTGCGTTGCATTTCTGGTAATTAAGTAAAGGATAACATGTCATATTCTCATCATGTTTTCATAACTGATAAATAATTATACCTTTGTCAACTTAAAAAAATGCACAACCTGAAAGTCAGGAGTGAAGTTTTATTTGGGGCAAAATTAGGACTTAAGCCTGGGAGACACTATCTCAAGTGGCCCTGAGAAAACCGCTCAGAGGCTGTGAGGGGTGAGGGAGGAGCTAGGAAATATAGAAGTTTTTGCAACAAAGAGCAGGGAGGGGGAACAAAAGAGGCCTGGGCTCACGGAGGAATTCATTCCTGTGATCCGCACCTCCGGGAACCGGAACCCGAGTTTTCACAGCCTGCAGGACGCACCTGCTCCCCCCACTCTTGGAGGAGACTGCATTCACAGAGGACTGCAACATTCTTTGTTTTATTCTTATCTATAGACCGGGCTGAAATACCACACAAACAGGAAAAGGGGGCACATCAGGATATGATAAAGGTGAGGGCGAGGTGCATGCAACACACACATTTTACCAGAGTTTGTTGCTGATCCGCTGAAGGTTACCACCAGTCACAAGGAGCGCAAATCACCGTGAAGGATTTTAGCGTTTTCCTAGATATGAGAAGATGCCAAGAACTGCGCACACAAAAGCTCCTAAAAATATCCGACTATCTGAAGACCCCTTCTTTCAGTTTTCCCAGAGCACATCCTCACTCCTGATGTTCACCCTAAGCTCCTTCCAGGGCAAGTTGAAGGTCAGTGCCTGCAGTGACTCATAATTTAACCCATGCAGAGGCTGAGGGCAAGTGCCAAACTTCAGTTCACACCTTATACCATTTTAATCTTGATTGCTTTTAGTAATAAATCTTTTAAGATTCATTCCATGACTTTTGTTCTCTGCAGTCCTCATTCCACTCCTCAAAATGCACTACACTTTATGTGAATTGAAACAATGAAGTCAAACTGTTTCTCATGGAAAGTAAATCCATTCTGGCCAGTTTGATGATGAAAATGGGCTGTTAATTAGATTATAGGACAAATATTTCCTATACTTGACAGTTTTAACTTTTATGAGCTGTTTCATTAGCTGCAAAGTTTTGACAAAAACATAACTGAACTACATGTAACAACAACAAAAACTTACCCAAAAGTTATTTATGCAAAAGAGCAATGTTTAGGTTTTTCCCAAAATTTGAGTATACTGGATTAAACAAGATACACTTCATTTAAAATAAAAAAGGTCTAAATCACAGTCATTTGATGTCTTGCTAAAACCTATCTGGTGTATTTCTCAGAAGCTGAAAAAGTGGAAGAACAAGGATGAGGCAAACAAACCCTCTGGCAATTCAGGTGGTTTTCAATTCTTTGCTTTCAATAAAACTGGAGGAGGGCCTAACGGAAAAGTCATCTCGAAGATCATCAAATCTAATTTTTTGAGACCAAGAATTGAATGATATTGTAACCGAGCAGGCCCTGGTGAGGCTCCTGGACACCACAACCCTTTCTGTCTCCTCCAGTTCCAATTTTACAGTTGAATTTGTCAAGGATAAAGTTTACTATCTCGGGTCTCCCAGTGGCATCTAGGACACCATGGGTGCTTGGACGGCCATTAGCCAGTTCTTATTCTTATTCCCAGTTGGGCAGGTTTTAATTAATGGGTGGGTTTCCCTATGGGACACTGCATGGAGGACTAGGCCTCCACCGCCCCCACTGAATTTCTCAGTCACCTGAGAAAACCATAACTGGCAGAGAGGAGTCTTGTCCCTTTTTCTCAGAGCAAAGGAAGGCTCTCATGTAATAGCTTCACCTTTATCCTGACAAATCCCATGAGGGAAGCCAAATTGAGAAAAAGTGTCAGGTCAGCCTCAGCACTCAGCCCAAACTCCTCACTCTCTTCCAACTAAGCCAGCCATGGTATCTTAGCCCTTGGTTCACAGCTGTAAGTTGACTAGTTGCCTGAGATCTTCCCCAGGCCCTGCCTGATGGAATTTCAGAGATCTTTGCCCTATTGGCTTTGTTTTTCCTTAAGCTTGCAAAACTGAGGCCTAGGCTAGACCCTCTGTCAAAATGTTTTCTAGGGTACCATCAGATGAAATTAAATACTCCGGCACAAAACGGAAAGCAAAATCCAAATCCTAGCCAGCCAAAAGGAAGCCACAGAATTACAAATGGGATCTCCCCAAAGGAAAATCCCCAAACAGGAACCCAAGGGTCTCCAGACAGACAAGGTCCAGGGGGGCTTGGAGTGCACGCCCTGGGACTTACCCAGGTGCTGGCCTCTGCAGCTCCTCCCAGATGCTGGCCTCTGTCTCGAGGTCACAGATGCTACTTTTCTCCTTCCCAAAAAGTCTTCTCGAAGTGGGAAGTTCGGGTCGGCAGGAGCGGAGGAAAAAGGAGTTCCCCCAAGGCCACTGAAGCCTCAGTACCTGCTGGGGTGGTCTTGTCTTCCGACCACTTTTCCACCCTGGCGGTCCAGCTTCCAAGATGGCAGGTCGGCTCTGCTCGGGGCCTGCTCTGCGGCAGGAAACGCTCAGCCCTCTGGCCTCCAAAAGAGTCCTCCAGCACTCCGCTCACCTGAAGGGGGCCTGGTGGTGGAGAGAAACCTCAGAGCCTCTGGTCAGACCAAGAGTCCTGCGGGGCCGCCTGCCCACAGGCAGATCCCGGGTGCGCCCTCAAAATTTGTTGCCGAGCTTCTGTCCGCCATTGCCCAACAAATCCGGAGACAAGAGTTCTGGGTGGAGGAGAAAAAGATAGCTTTATTGCTTTGCCAGGTAAAGGAGGCCACAGCAAGCTAACATCTTAAAGACTGTGCCCTCCCAGGAAGAGATTTGGAGGTGGTTTTATAATTTGGGAGGAGAAAATAGGGCCGCAGATAAGATCAGGGGAGAGGCAAGCTTGCATTGTTTCTCACAGCTGAGAAACAGTTAGTAGGCCCAGGACGGGTTCAGGGGGGCCTTCTTCTTCAACAAGCAGTTCTTCCATTTGTTGAGGGTTTTTAGTTCTGCAGAAGGGCTCGAGGATATTGTTATGTATATTCCTCGAGGTGGAACCAGGACCCTGCACCAAGGCCGCACCATCCTCTCTTGACCACTCCTCCCTGGTCTCTGCATCCCTTCCCTGCCCTTTGGCGCTCAGGGAAGGTCGTGGAGGCTGAGGCTTATTCCCCAAAAAACAGGAAATGAAGGAAACAGAAAGGCTTTTGTGTCCAGGAGCCTCAAAGTGCCTTGCTTCATTACAAGACTGCTACAATATCTTGGATTACCAGGTATAGTACTTGTTTATATGAGCACGGTTTCTAAGGCCATACAGTTATAAAAACTAGAAATAGGAGTGGTATTGCTGCTCAATCCTTCCGGTCCTAGCAATAACATAATCATTCACAGATCTATGAATTTTAAAAAGTAACAATATCCATTTCACCAAGAGATGCATTTCCCCATAAATTTTACATTTTACTAAATAATTATGAAAATGTGTAGTATTTATTTTGCTTTGATTGTGTTCCAATAATAATTTTTCAGATAATTCAGTTCATGATCAGCAGTCAGCTGTCCGTGTAACTTTAGGCAATTAATTTGTCTCAGATCTCAGTTTCCTGATTTGCAAATTAGTGATAGTTTAATACAGCGCTGTTCCAAAAATTGGGTGAATTAATGCACATAAAACCACTAAACGTCATGGCTGGCACGCAGTGCGTGCTATATAAACGCTACCTATCGATGAGACTGATCAATAACAAAACCCTAAAAACTAAAAGCCTGTGAGTTTGTCTTCACCAGCAGGAAAAAAGTGCTGGAAAGATCGGGTTCCCACTACAGGCACACTTGGCAAGCAGCGAGGAATGCTCGAGGGAAAACGCGATGGGTTGGGGAGAGACAGGAGGCCCCTGGAGCTACCTGCCTGGGAGAAAAGTAAGCAGGATCAGAGGCTGAGAACGGAGAGGGCTGGGCGCATTTAGAATAAGCAGTTCTACCAGCAGTACGCATTAGAAATGTCTACCGATTTCGACCGCTCCGCGACACGGGAGCAAGAGCGTCAGGCCTAAACGCCACTGTGGCTGGAACCGGGCCAAAGTTTCGCTCCCCACCCTGGGCAGCTCCCAGCCGGAGCCCCGTGGGCCCCTCGGGCCGGGAGCCGCGCGAGTGGAACGCGGCTCCTCACTGGACTCCAGGCCCAGGCCCCGGCGACGCAGCCCGGCCTCACGGGGGCGCCCGCGCGTGGCGGCGGCCGGAAGTGGCCCCGCGCGGCCTCCGTCGCCGGAACTTCGTTGCTATCGTTACCGCCTTTTCCTCCCTGACCCCGGTTCCCTTTCACTTCCGGGGTTGCTCTGGATCCGCTGGTTCCGTGACAACATCCCGTTGGCTTCCCTCAGGCGGCGGGACCGGTGCAGCCGCCGCCTCCCAGGAGAGCTGCCCGCCTGGGTCCGCGCCCTCCCCGGCCTGGGCGGCCATGGCCACCAACCCGCAGCCGCAGCCGCCGCCTCCCGCGCCGCCGCCTCCCCCGCCGCAGCCGCAGCCGCCGCCGCCGCCGCCCGGCCCCGGGACTGGCCCGGGCGCGGGCGGGGCGGGCGGCGCGGGAGCCGGCGCCGGGGACCCGCAGCTCGTGGCCATGATCGTGAACCACCTCAAGAGTCAGGGGCTTTTCGACCAGTTCCGCCGGGACTGCCTGGCCGACGTGGACACCAAGGTTCGGGGCGCGCGGGGGCTGCGGGCTGGCGGGCTAGGCGAGGACCCGCGGCCGCTCTCCCCGGCCGTCTTCCGCACCCGCCCGTGGGCCGGCGGTGCTCGGCTTCCCCAGCCGGGGCCCCTCTGGTGCTCGCCTAGGGGCGAGCTCTCTGTGCAGCCGCCTCTTCTCTCAGCTGGCGTTCTGTGCGAGGCACTGTGCTAGGCACGCTGCGTTCGTTCATTCTCTCATGCTTCCGTTCACTTAACAGACTAGAATTAAGTACCTGCTCCGTGCCAGGCACTGCTTAGGTGCTGAGAGTCGAGGGATGAGCAAGACGAAGTCTTTGATCTTTAGGAGCCTCATTTGGAAACGCTCCCGCTAATGGTGCTCTCATCTCTGGCTTTTGTTTTTGTTTTTTCCCCCTGTTTACTTTGTATCGAAGTTATTTTTACTTTCTCACTTGCAGATTTCTGATAGGGGTCATGTTTTCGTCCTTTGGAGAAATTACTAAGTGGTAATGAAGCAAATTATTTGCAACGTGCATGGCTGGACTTTGGGAGGGGTGCAGCGGTAAAGAGAGCTGGACGGTGTAAAGGGAGGGTGGGGAGATCAGGACTTTAGTTTCTGCCAACGACTGTCTGATTTAGGTTGCTTAGGCCAGGTCACTTCTTTAAAGAGAAAAGGGACAGGGAGGCGGGGTGAGGAGCAGAGAGAACTGAGGAGAGGTGGCAGCAGATATTTTAGTGGAAGAAGGCCTGGACAGAAGAGTGAGTCCAGGAGAGTAAGGGGTACAGGGGAGAGGTCTGCACAGTAGTTCCTGTACAAAAAGAGGGGCTAGGAAGGGGAAGGGGTTTTGTACAACATGTCAGAGTGAAAGGGGCATTAGAAACAGCTAAACTTAGATGGTCCTGCCAAGGATGAGTTGAGGACACCAGGAAGGAGCGTTCAGTGGGATGGATGGAAATCCAGTAGTTTGGAAGCAAGTGAAGCGGAGAGCTTCCCCTGGAAACAACTGGGAAATCGTTTCTGTTGTTGTTTTTGTTTTTAACTTAGTTCTGGTTTGGCTCATTGGTTTAGAGTTTTGATGGGATTGAGAGTTTTCTCATAGCATGTTGGGCTGTTCTAAAGAAAGAGAAAAGGGCTTTGAGGTGAACTGCACATAGTTCCGTTATTTTCTCTGGGAAAACCTTCCTGACAATCTGAGGGCATCTTCCCTTTTAAGAACTCTGGCCCATCACTCAGGCCAGAAGTAGCAGGTGCATTTTGGGGGCATCTGAGTTTCTGCACCACAGAGAATTCAATTTACTTGGGGCTGTTTATCTACATAGGAAGAATATAGTTTTTCTCACTTTGTTTTAGGAACTATGCACAGCCACCTTTTTGAAAGTAATACCTACTGCCTTTTCTTCCTTCCTTCCTTCCTTCCTTCCATGGGCCATGGCCAAGTAAGTGTTGCCCAACTAAATAAAACTAGTAGAGATTTCACTTTGATGTTCTCAGAAACCTGCAAATGTATGCTATCATCACGTATATAGATTGAAAATTTAAATATACCAACGGTGGGGGAGGGACTGCAATATCTAAGGCTCAACCTTCTTCATCCTGCCTACCCACTGAGTGTCACTACTCTAATATTCCTACCAGATCCTCCCAGAGTGGAGTCTTAAAACATTTCTCTGTGAGAAGGAAGCACAGTTGCTTTGATCATCTAATGAAAAGTGGGGGAAATGCATATATTCACACTGAGATGTAGCCCAAAGATCCAGCTAATGCTGAGGCTCCCCTGCTGTTGACCACCAGTTGCCAGATCCCTGGAGCGATCCAAGAGGTTACAAAGCCATTCTGACCCCTTTGCACCAAGTGTAAGAAGGGAAAATCAAGAGGGGCCCATCATTCAGACCCAGGCAAGGAGCTCACTGACTAAAGTAAATATGGCATCTTTCACCTCAGGTAATAAAGGCCAATTTTTGGATGATTTCTAAGTTATAAACGGCTCCTGGTCACTATACTTATTATCTATTTCTTTTTGTTTTTTAATTATTTTTTTAAGGCCGCACCTATGACATATGGAAGTCCCCGGGGCAAGGACTGAATCCAAGCCATAGCTGTGACAACTATGGCGATGCTGGATCCTTTAACCCACTGCATGCTGGGCTGGGTGTTGAATCCACATCTCTGCTGCTGTCAGATTCTGGGTGTTGGGTGTTGAACCCCTCCAAGCTGCTGCAGTCAGATTCTTAACCCACTGTGCCATGGTGGGGACTCTTACTTCTTTTTAGGTTTGAAGGGAATATTTAAAAAGAAGTATATATAAGTTTATTCACCCAACAAGTACTTATTATGTACCAGGTATTGTTTTAGGTGCCAGGGATACAGCAGTGAGTAAGAAGCCCCTGCTGATAGGGAGCTTGAATCCCAGCAGAGAAAAATGGTGTGTGAGAGGTTCTGTGGAGGAGAGAAAACAAGCTGAGGGTGGAAAGGATTGCTGATGTGTTTGGAGTGAGCTTCTCAGGGAAGATTTCAGTGAGACGACAGCTGAGCCATCCTGAAGGAAGGGAAGGAGCCATCCAGCTCCCGGGGCTGAGCATTCCCAGCAGAGCTACAGCAGGTGCCGAGGCCCAGGGCAGAACCTGCTGAGGGAGAAAGTGGTAAGAGGCAAGACAGGAGTGCCTCTCCCTCCTGCCCTTCACAGAAAGGGCAGGCCTTGGAAACCTTTGTAAGGGTTTGGCTCTTCCTGGAGCTGCGAAGCCATTGGCAAGTGTTGAGCAGGACATGACCTGAGTTCCATTTAGGTGGCTTGACCATATGTACTTATTAACAGTGTCCCCTTCACACTCAGTCACAGTCAGGTTCGGACAATAAATTGTATGGTTTCTCTAATTTTAGAAGATTGGCACTAGCAGCACTATGGAACACGGACCTGGATGGACAAGGGTAGAAGCAGGGAGGCCAGTAGCTAATAACTCGACAGGAGATTAGTCTGCTCTGGACCGGGTGGGAGCAGTGAGCGTGGTGGGAAGTGGTCAGATCTATATTTTTTAAAAATGATTTTTATTCTTTCCATTATAGTTGGTTTACAGTGTTCTGCCAATTTTCTACTGTACAGCAAAGTGACTGAATCAGACATACATATATACATTCTGGATTCTGTCTATATTTTAAAGGTGATGCTGACAGGATTTACTGACGGTTTGGTTGAGGGGTGGAAGAGAAAAGGGGGGAGCACGGATGGTGGACCAGAGGAAGAAGAGAGAGATAGCTGCTCCCGGAAGAGTAATGGAATCCAAAATATCTCTAGTCACTAGGGTTTTTACCAAAAGGAGAACTTAGAAACCAAGAAAATTACCTGTAATAGTTCAAATTGAAGCTTGTTATGGAGCAACTAGAGTGCTAAATGCATTGTGGTGTTTGAACCTAATGTTTCTGAGATCTGGGAATACTGGGAAGAAGAATTATGTTTTAGAATTGGGGAGAGAATTAGTTTTTGTTCACACTGATTTTTAATAAATGAAGAGGAACATGATAAATGATCGAGAGACCATTTTTTTGATAGGATAGAGAATAGGTATTAACAAAAGTCTGGGAGTTCCCATCGTGGCGCAGTGGTTAAACGAATCCGACTAGGAACCGTGAGGTTGCGGGTTCAATCCCTCGCCTCGCTCAGTGGGTTAAGGATCCGGCGTTGCCGTGATCTGTGGTGTAGGTTGCAGGTGCGGCTTGGATCCCGTGTTGCTGTGGCTGTGGTGTAGGCCAGCAGCTGTAGCTCCGATTAGACCCCTAGGCTGGGAACCTCTACATGCCGCGGGTGCGGCCCTAAAAAGACAAAAAAAAAAAGTCTGGAAATTGGAAGGGATGAAGAGGTGTCACAAAGGGTTAAATCCTTTATCATTCGTCTTACCTGGATAGTCACCCAGTCATCTCATCTGACAACTACTTTTTAATTGCTTATCTGCCTAGCAGTGTGAAAGGTAACAAAGATTGAAAGAATGGGAGGAGCAGGCTTACATTTCAGTAGGGAGATAAATAACCCCCTTCCCAAAACACCATACAATGCAGGAATTACTTGAATGACAGTTTGTCTAGGAGACAGTTGGAACACTGGAGAAGGGCCAGGGAAACGACCCTGGGTTTCAGGATGACTTTGCAGATAAGGGTGTGCTCTGGAGGTGAGAAGTTTGCACACGGACAAGAAGGTGCACAAGATTAAAGGTGTGAGAACTTGTCACTGGGGAGTAAGCTTTGAAGAGTAAGGGAGCAGAGAGCAAGAAGATTTTGGAGTTTTGCCGAAAATCATTCGGGAACACTCAAACCCGTCTATGTTAAAAGCCACATAAAAGACAGATAAAGCCTGAGAGTGGTGGGGGACAACTTCTAGAAACAAGGGGTGCAGTCCTGACCGAGTCAGACATTCCTTCTAGGCCGCGTCCTTTTAAGTAGACATGACATAGTCTGTGTCCTCTCGCCTACCTCCCTCTTATCAGGAGTCCGCAGCTTCAGCACAGCTGACGTTTGGGGCTGGATAGTTCTTTGCTGGGGGGAATGCCCTGTGCGTTGAAGGATATTCGGCAGCGTCTCTGCTAGATGGCAGTAGCAACTCCCCTCAGCCGTAATAATCAAAAAAGTCTCCAGACACTGCCAGATGCCCCGCGGGGTGGGGAGGCAAAACTGCTTCCAGTTAAGAACCAGCATCTTGCATCTAACTTAATGCCTAGTTCCAGGCATTGTCCCTGGATCTGATTTCTCTTGAGTCCATGCCTTTCAGCTCACATCTGCCACCCAGTACAGACCTTCGTTATTCTAGATTTGCATTCTTTCCTGAGTATATTTTGTCTGTTTACTCTTTCATCAATCATCAGAAAGCTCAGCTATCACCTATCCCTGTGCTCATATGCACAGCGGTTCCCATTCTTTATCCCATAATGCCAGGCTCCTACCCTGGTACCCTTATCCTTCCAGGCCCTGGCCTCAAGCTAGGTCTCCAGCATCATTTTCCTGTTTTTTTCTGTATCCTCTTCACTGACCAAACTGGATTAACAATGTGAGGGCTCCCTAACGCTCCTGACCCCACGTTTTCTTATCTACTTACTCTTACATTGTTACTGTGCCTACAAGGCCATCTTTCCCAGTCCCAGCTGCGCTGTGAAACTTTGAAGATCCAACTCAGATGCCACATTCTCATAAAGGCTTACTTCCTCTGCTCCTCTCCCTTTCTTTGCTGCACATCATCTACCATGACGCTTAACTGGTATCTGATTCTCTAATGCCTTGTCTATGAAAATGTCTTTGTATTCTTCATCTCCAACAACTCATCGTAGACAAAATAAATGGTATTTGAATTGCTCAGTTATCCTGAAGCAGGAATGTCATAAACGGTGAAACTTCGTTGCCACGTTGATACTATAATCTGAGAAATGTTAACACTGTTAAAGACACTCAAATTCCTGAGACTATCAGTACCGATATTGTGCGGCATTAGAGGTTTTTGGTTGTTTTTTCTTTTTGTTTTGTCTCTTTAGGGTTGCAGCTATGGCATATGAAAGTTCCCAGGCCAAGAGTCTAATCACAGCTACAGCAGCTGGACTACACTACAACCACAGCAGTGTGGTATCTAACCCACTGAGCAAGGCCAGGGATTGAACCCGAGTCGTCATGGACTCTAGTTGGGTTCATTACCGCTGAGCCACAACAGGAACTCCCAGCGTTAGAGGTTTTTAACATTCATGTCTTTTCTTTTCTTTCTTTTTAGCCTGCCTATCAGAACCTGAGACAACGTGTTGACAACTTTGTTGCAAACCACTTAGCGACTCATACCTGGAGTCCCCACCTCAATAAGAACCAGCTAAGAAACAGTATTCGACAGCAAGTGCTCAAGTAAGTCTCAGGATTGCAGAGTTCCTTGGAGGGCTTGAGGGTGTCATGATGTCCTTTGCCTGAAAGCAGGGACGTTATGCAGAAGTATATTCACCCCATGATAATTTTGTCAAGTTTGATTTGGCTACTTCATATTATGATACAGTATAAGTTTAAAGTAAGCTCTAAGCACCTCTTCATTTCTCCAATAAATTGAACAGACTGATTTCTCCCGTAGACCTTTGGAAATATTGAAGGAAGGGAATGGTAGTGTGACTTCAAAAAGAAGCCCTCTAGATAGGCTATGAGTAGATGATAAATGCCTAAATGGTAAGTGTATCCTATTCAGTTACATTCAGTTATTTTCTTGACCCTAAAAGAGTAGGCTTTACTACTCTTTAGATTAAACTAAAGATTACTGAAATCAAAACATTTTCCCCTGATTTGAGGATTTGAGGCTGTGTCTTCTGTGTTCAGATATATCCCCTTACTTTTTTTTTTTTGCAGTTTACTGTGATTTTTACGGTATAACTGAAAGGGGGGAGGGAGGCAGATGCATTTAGACCTGTCAGAGCCTTTTTTTTTTTTTTTTATAACAGAGTAAGAAAAGCTGGACTGTTTAGTGGGACCTAAAAAAAAAGAAAAATCATATTTATTCCCCTGAAGCAGATTTACAATATGATCTCATTCTTTTTTTTTTTTTTGCCTTTTTGCCTTTTTCTAGGGCCGCACTTGGCGGCATATGGAGGTTCCCAGGCTAGGGGTCTAATCAGAGCTGTAGCTGCAGGCTTACGTCACAGCCAGAGCAACTCAGGATCCTAGCCGTGTCTGCAACCTACACCACAGCTCACAGCAACGCCGGATCCTTAACCCACTGAGCAAGGCCAGGGATCGAATCCACAACCTCATGGTTCCTGGTTGGATTCGTTAACCACTGAGCCACGACGGGAAATCTCTGTGATCTCATTCTTGAGTACAAATATTTGCCAAGACAAGAAGATTTGGGCTTTCCATCCCTGCTTCACCCCCAGAAAAGGTGACCGCATTATTGAGGAAGTGCCTTAATCTTCTTCCCTTGACAAATATTTATCGTCAGTTTCATCTGTTGGAATGAAATGTGGCTTTTAAACAGTACAGCCTATTTTAGAGCTGTTACTCTGTAATTCCCTCTTGTCCCTCAGGAACTTTGCAAACCTACCTAACATGCTGCTCCATTAATAGTTCCAAACACAGGAAGCTCCACAAGTAAAACTTCACACTCTGACTCAAAGACCCATTTAGTCACAGGTAATACTAGAAACCAGGAGCCAGGGGCGGGGGCTCAGACTGTGTGTCCTAGGGAATAAGAGAAAAAGGAAACCTGACAATAGTTCTGTTGTCTACATTTTAGAGAATGTTCAGGAACCTTTAAAAGAGTCCAGGTGAGCTGAAAAGATGCTCTTAGAGAATCATGCCATAGTACCTTTTTGGGAAAAGTCAAAGCTTTTCCTGAAAACCTAGAGGCAAAGTCTTTCCTTTAGGGTGGCAGCCTGGGGGGGTTACTCGTTTTTCAGACCTTCAGTAGAACAATAACCAGAATAGCGGAGGAGGGGGGAGGGGGGAATGGGAGAGCGAGGCTTACCGACACTTGCCTGGTGCACCCCCGCACTTACACAGAGCTCCACAGCCTGCGTAACGCCGTCACACAGCAGCGTGTAGCTGCTCCCTTTTCACGGAGAATCACAGCGCTTTAAAAACGTGTTGAGAAAGGGGAGAGTCTGGTGGGATTTTTTTTTTTTTCCCCCGTATGTTGAGAGACTAAATGCAAGGGATATTTCTCGGAACTTACTCCTTAGCATACAAAACCTATAAAGTAGAGAAGCAGTCATGTATTTCATTCTGCAAAGGGAACTGAACTCAGTGCCTATGTAAAATCAGTCGCTTAAAATGTTATGCCGATATAACACATGGTTTTTGCAGAATCTTATTCGTTGAGGGGTTGCTGGACGTGTTGGCAAGGGGTCCGTGGCGCCGTCAGCAGTCAATGCTGGAGCCGTCTGCCGGAGGGTGAAGAGGGCTGTCCCTAGAGACATTTGAGAACAGGGCAAACAGCGGGCTCCTGAGTAATTTAGGCATTGCTCTTCCTGCATGTCTGTAAATTTTCTTCTAGCTATGTTATTTATTTATTTTTTTTAATTTTCTAATTTTTTTCAGTTTTTTACATTATACCCAGCTGTGCAGCGTGGTGACAGGGTTACACATCACAAGTGTATGTTATTTATTTTTAATCGAACTGTTCTCTTATTTAAATTCCATTAGTAAACTCATGTCTCAGGAAAGATTAGTTGTGTCTAATGGTATGGGGATGGACTAGCACCTATAAATACAATTTCAGACAGTTTTTCTTACATATAATCTGAGAAATACTTGGTTGACTCTGTTAGACTGAGTCTTCTACAGTTGCCATTTTTGTAGGACAAAACAGTCAAGTATCAGCAATTTCGGGTGTTTAATTTAATAGCCAAGCTGCCAAATCAATAGGTGGAACAAAGTTTTATTCTATTTATGTACTCATTTGTACAACAGAATCTAAAAATGCTAGGGGAGGGAGTTCCCGTCGTGGCGCAGTGGTTAACGAATCCGACTAGGAACCATGAGGTTGCGGGTTCGATCCCTGCCCTTGCTCAGTGGGTTAACGATCCGGCGTTGCCGTGAGCTGTGGTGTAGGTTGCAGACGCGGCTCGGATCCTGCGTTGCTGTGGCTGCGGCGCAGGCCAGTGGCTACAGCTCCGATTAGACCCCTAG
>PVHT021183710.1:2338333-2559298 GCA_004024745.2 Catagonus wagneri | reverse complement strand
CGGATCCTGCGTTGCTGTGGCTGCGGCGCAGGCCAGTGGCTACAGCTCCGATTAGACCCCTAGCCTGGGAACCTCCACATGCCGCAGGTGCGGCCCTAAAATGACAAAAGGCAAAAAAAAAATAAATAAATAAATAAAAAAATAAAAATAAAAATGCTAGGGGAGGAGTTCCCTTCGTGGCTCAGTGGTTAACGAATCTGACTAAGAACCATGAGGTTGCAGATTCGATCCCTGGCCTTGCTCAGTGGGTTAAGGATCCGGCGTTGCCGTGAGCTGTGGTGAAGGTTGCAGACACAGCTCGGATCCCGCGTTGCTGTAGCTGCGGCAAAGGCCGGCAGCTACAGCTCCTGTTAGACCCCTAGCCTGGGAACCTCCATATGCCGCGGGTGCGGCTCTACATAAAGGCAAAAAGACAAAAATAAAACAAAATAAAATAAAATAAAAATGCTAGGGGAGTTCTCTTTGTGGCTCAGTGGTTAACGAACCCAAATAGGATCCATGGGGATTCAGGTTTAATCCCTGGCCTTGCTCAGTGGGTTAAGGATCTGGTGCTGCCATAAGCTGTGGTGTAGGTCGCAGACACAGCTCAGATCCCGAATTGCTGTGGTTATGGTGTAGGTCAGCAGCTGCAGCTCTGATTTGATCCCTAGCTTGTAAACTTCCATATGCCGTGGGCGTGGCCCTGAGAAGTTAAAAATAAAAATAAAGCATAAATAAATAAATAAAAATGCTAGGAAGTACAGAAATAATGACCTTAACTTTACAGGGTTTTAAGGAAGACAAGTAGCTTTAACGAGGACAGTGCCAGGTGCTGGCATTTTGACCTTGTCCTTGAACCTAGAACTGTGGCTTCTCTTCCCTCTGATGAGGAAGTTCTGGCCCCACCTCACTGAGGTGAGCCCATGAAGACCATTGTGGTCCTTAGCATTGGCCTCTCTTTTTTTGGGGGGGGAGGGGTTTCTTCTGGATATTTTTTTTTTTGTAAGTTAATATATTTTTTTTTTATTTAAGTATAGTTGATTTACAGTGTTGTGCCCATTTCTGCTGTACAGCAGAGTGACTCAGTTACACATGTAAATGTATATTCTTTTTTTACACTTTTTCCCGTCATGGTCTATCACAAAAGATTGGATATAGTTCCCTGTGCTATACAGCAGGACCTCGTTGCTTACTCATTCTAAATGTTATACTTTACTTATCAACCCCGAACTCCCAGTCCATCCCACTGCCCCCACATCCTGGCAACCACAAGTCTGTTCTCTGTGTCTGTGATGGAGCCAACCAGCCAGGGATCAGATTCGAGCCGCAGTTGCAGGCTACACTGCGGCCATGTCAGCACTAGATCCTTTAACCCACTGTGCTGGACCAGGGATCAGACCTTTTCCTGGCATTGCAGAAACGCCACTGATACCGTTGCACCACAGCCTTCATTTTTAAGATCAGAGCTGACCTCTGTGAGAGTGGACTGAACTACACAAGGGCCCAGAACAGAGGCAGCAGGAAAAGAGACTGAAGCAGTGATTTGGAGACCGATGTTTGTTTTTTTTATTTTGTGCCTTTGTGCTTAAGCCTTAATTCGGAACATTTTTCAGATTGCTTGTCCTTGCTTCTTTTCCACTGGCTACATTTTAAAGGCACCTCTAAGATGTAACAATGCTTATGGGGTTGCCTTTTTTTTTTTTTAAGTCTTAGAACTTAAGAAAGGAGGTTACCTACTTTGTGCGGTGTTGACTCATTTTTCTCTATGGTCCACATAACATAAGTGGAATTACAGTATCTCAGGGCAGCAAGGTGCCTCAGGAAATGAAAACCACACCCATCCTCCACTACAGACAGAGCTGCTCTCAGAAATAGCCTTGTGAGGTGTAAGGAGAAAGACCTCACTTATTCTCCAGGGAGAGCTGGAGGCCTCAGAGCTGGAAGGGACCAGCACCCAGTTCTCCCGACACTGCCCAGGGAGCTGCGGCTTCTCACGTTCTTTGCTAGAAAGAAACAGGGTTGAAGTGCATTTCTGAGATTCATGTCCTCTTACTTTGCTCAGACGCCTTTGTGATTTCCTGCGTGCTTTTCATACTTTGTTGTCTCTTTTGCGCCTCTGCCTCTTACATATATTTCCTTGGGCACTTTCTTCCCATTTCTCTTCTCTGGAAATCAAGACGCAGGTTAAATGTCTTCTCCTTTGTGAAGCATTCCCAAATTACTTCAGACACAGCTTTTAATTCCTTATTCTACCCTTTTCCTACAGTGTATGCGTTGTCCTAGTTCCCGTCCTCTTGTACTGTAATCATTTGTGTCTCTTCCACCAGAACAGGGACCGGGTCTGTTTTGTAGCAGCTGAGGCTAGTGTGGTGCCTGCTGTGTAGAAGACATAACGTAATTGCTGAGGAAAAGTCATTTATTTTTATAGCAAGCGTATAATAAAAAGAGCACCAGAAGTCTTAAGTTTTATTTTTGTTCTTCTAAAGTTTTCTTTCCTTTTTTTTCCTCTTTTTTTGAAAGCTATGTATTCTTCAGTTTTCCTGGAGACCCTACTACTCATAAGAGGCTTACATTTTTCTGCTTGAAAAAGCGGGTTGGGAAGTCCATAGATTTATTTTATATCCAGAACTCAGCTTTAGTGAACTTTAATCCCATCTGCCATGGGCAGAATTGAGGTAAGGTAAGCATCATGTATATGCCTGGCTTTTAGAAAGTGTGCTGTGTCCCGTAATGAGGCTGTTTGGTTTTTGTTTTGTCTGCTTTAATATTTCCACTAGTGACTCAGGGGTGGAAAGTTTACATATTTTTTTTGCACTGTGGTAGATTAAATGCCACCGTACTATGAAACTTCTTTTCTTTTTTTATCTTTTTAGGGCCACACCCACAGCATACGGAGGTTCCCAGGCTAGGGAGTGAATCGGAACTGTAGCCCTTGGCCTACATCTCAGCCACAGCAATGCCGGGTCCGAGCCGTATCTACGACCTATGCCAGACAGCTCACAGCAACGCCAGATCCTTAACCCACTGAGCAAGGCCAGGGATCAAACCTGCATCCTCATGGATACTAGTCAGATTGTTTTGGGTGAGCCACGACGGAAACTCCCGAAATTTACTTTCCATTGTGTGTTCTTTCTGGATATCCAAATGAATGAATTGGAGGCAACTTAATGTTGAACAGCCATGTAATAGGTATAGCTTTACCTAAAAGTAATAAATACAAATAATATAGAATGATTTCTTTTTAACTTTCTGTAAATCATCCTGTGTTTCAGATCAGGAATGTTGGAGTCTGGTATTGACCGAATTATTTCTCAGGTTGTGGATCCAAAGATCAACCACACCTTCAGACCTCAGGTGGAGAAAGCAGTGCATGAGTTTCTGGCCACGCTAAATCACAAAGAGGAAACAGGTGGCAGCACAGCACCTGATGATGAGAAACCAGACTCTTCCATCATGACACAAGGTGCTTTGCTTTTACTCTTGGTCAGTTCCATTGCTTTTCTTCTTGAACTGAGTATCAAGTTAGGGGTGCTTAGTTCTTTAAATCATCTACTTGGCCACTCTAGTGAAATTGTATTTACTTTGATTATCACCCAAATTCCTCAGCTGACATAATATTTCTTTTTTAAGAGTAGTAAGCATTTTAGCAATGTAGTAGGGGTGCATGTGTGTGTGTTTCAATAGAAGGGAAAAGTAAAACAATTAGAGAACACTTTTTCTGGGAATTATTCTCACATTTGCATGGTGCCTTTCCTAAGATACTGTATTAGAGCAAGTAGCGAATTGAGAATGTGTTAGGTTCCAGTACCAGTACGTGAAAGTCTAAAGGCATATGTGTCGTATAAAGATGCCAGTGGCAAGTGGCCTACATTCAGCAGAGTGGTTTACCTTTAGCGTAAATTTGTTCTAGAATGTGTCTTTCCCCTGAAGGTGCCCCTGCCCCTGGGCCCGGTGCGAACGTGGCCAGTGACGCCATGTCCATCTTGGAGACCATCAGCTCTCTTAACCAAGAAGCCAGCGCTGCCAGGGCGTCGACAGACACATCGAATGCCAAGGCCAGTGAGAGAACAGCCAAAAAGCTCCCATCGCAGCCGAGCACTGACACTGGTGCCGAGAAAGAACGAACTTCAGAGGACTCAACTGATAAAGAAAAACCTACCCCTGACTCTGCAGGAGAAGGACAGGAAACGGCCCCGAAGTTGGAAGAACTTAGTGATCTCTCTTGTCCGATTGAAGAAAGTAAAAATCACACTAAAGAGAGTAATAGTTCAGTTCTGCTAAATAAAGATGTTCAGCAAGAAAACGGTGACCTGAAAAATAAATCAACAGACAAAGGTGAAAAGAAAGCAGACAGCAGTGAAAAAGGAGAAAGAAAGAAAGAAAAGAAGGAAAAGACTGAGAAGAAATTCGATCACTCAAAAAGGAGTGAAGATGTACAAAAAGTGAAAGATGAAAGACAAGCAAAAGATAAAGAAGCAGAATGTTCAAAACTTCCTTCAGAAAAAAACAATAATAAAGCTAAAACCGGTGAAGGAACAAGAGAAGGTAAAAACTTAGAAAAATCTAGAACAGGAGTTCCCATCGTGGCTCAGTGGTTAACGAATCCGACTAGGAACCATGAGGTTGCAGCTTCGATCCCTGGCCTTGCTCAGTGGGTTAAGGATCTGGCGTTGCCAGGAGCTGTGGTGTAGGTTGCAAACGTGGCTCGGATCCTGTGTTGCTGTGGCTGTGGCGTAAGCCTGCAGCTACAGCTCTGATTAGACCCCTAGCCTGGGAACCTCCTTATGCCGCCAAGTGTGGCCCTAGAAAAAGGCAAAAAGACAAAAAAAAGAAATCTAGAATAGTTTGAACAATGAGTGTCCACTGGGGTACATCAAATTTGCCTTCAAATTTTAATAAATGTATTCGATACTTGCATTTTAAGAGCCTGAAAATTCATATTTTTTGCTAAAACATGAGCCATGAACCATATTTCTTTTCTCTAGAGATGTAGCAGTTAACAAAGTAAATGAACAAAGAAGCTCTAAACCTTATAATTTAACTCTTATAATGTATCCACATACATTATTCCAAGCAACTTAATTCATAATCTAATATCCTACTTTTTAAAACATTAGCTGGTGAATATTTCAGTTACTTAAAATTTCCCTTTTTATATCACTTACATCATGAATTATCAGTTTTGTTAATTTTACAGGATAATAGTTTTCTTTTGTATTTTCTGGAAACAACTCTGCCTTATTGGTTACTAATGATGAGAGATTATTTCTGAAGTTGAAGTTCTTGGACAGTTTTTATTTTTTTTTAATTTTATGGTTTTTTGTCCTTTTATCTTCTTAGAGCCACACATGAGGCATATGGAGGTTCCTAGACCAGGGTTCGAATCAGAGCCGCAGCTGCCAGCCTACACCACAGCCACAGCAATGCCAGATCCAAGCTGCATCTGCGACCTACACCGCAGCTCACAGCACCGCCAGATCCCCAACCCACTGAGCGAGGCCAGGGATCAAACCCGTATACCCATGGATACCAGCCGGGTCCGTTAACCACTGACCCATGATGGGAACTCCATTTGACAGTTTTTTGTTTTTTTTTTTGCCTTTTTCATAGGGCTACACTCGTGGCATATGGAGTTTCCCAGGCTAGGAGTCAAATCGGAGCTGTAGCTGCTGGCATACGCCAGAGCCACAGCAACGCAGGAACCAAGCCGCATCTGTGACCTACACCACAGCTTACGGCAATGCTGGATCCTTAACCCACTGAGTGAGGCCAGGGATTGAACCCACAGCCTCTTGGCTTCTAGTCAGATTCGTTAACCGCTGAGCCACGATGGGAACTCCCATCCGTTTGACAGTTTTTAAAGCAGAAACATTTAAATGCAATTTAGGGACTGGGTTTGGAGTATGTTCTTAAAAGAAGATGATGTTTATTCTGTTTTATTTTTCTTTTGGAGATTTCTCCTTGATAGATTCTGATGTGGATGGACTCACAGACATCACAGTTAGCTCCGTCCACACCAGCGACCTTTCGTCTTTTGAGGAAGACACTGAGGAGGAAGCTGTAGTGTCTGACAGCATGGAGGAAGGCGAGATTACATCAGACGGTAAGGTATTTTACTTAGTAATGCCACCGTGAACTTCCCATCGAGCATGATTTGACTCTTCAGATGGCTGTGCTGTGAAGCGGCACACAGCTATGGTTGAGCGGCTAGGGCTGGTGTCAAGCGCGTGGGACTCTGAAGTTGGAAGCTTTGTTTCTGAGTCCCAGCTCTGAGGTGGTCTGTCTGAGAAACCTTGGGAAGTTACCAAACCTCAGCAAGCCTTGGTTCTGCATCTCTTAACTCCATTCCTTAGGGTTATTGTGAGATTTAGACAAGGTTGTGTTTGAATACACCACGTGTGTGGGGTTTGGGTAGTATAGCCCACAAGACTGCCCTCACTTCTGGCTGCCCTCACTTCCAGTTGCAAATTCGGGGTCCCCAAGACCACCCGTAGGTTTGATAATTCACTAGAAGGGCTCATAGAAGTCACTGAAAGCTGCCGAACCCATGGTTTTGGTGTCTTACAGCTCAGGGACACAAATTTTGGGGAGGGAGAGGGGTCGAAAGTTCCCAGGCCAGGGATTGAACCTGTGCCATAGCAGCAACCTGAGCCACAGCAGTGACAGCACCAGATCCTTTACCCAGTGAGCCACCAGGGAACTCCAAAGGGACACAAATTAAAATCAGCCAAGGGAAGAGGCACATAGGCTAGAGTCCAGGAAAGTTCAAACCCAGAGCTTCCAGTTGTCCTTTCTTTGCGGAGCTGTGGGCAGCATTACTTTCCTGGGACAATATAGAGAGAGTATTGCCAACCAGGACACTTGCTGGAGCCTTACGCCCAGTTTTTATTGGGACTCTCTCATGTAGACCTGGTTAACTCATGTGTCTGACCTCAGTCTCTAGCCCCTCTGGAGGTCAAACTGATAGCCCACGGCCCAGAGTCCTCAGCCTAAATCACACTGTTAGGCAGTTTGACTCGACCCAACATCCCAGGTGAATAGAAACACTCCTGTAAGGCATGGCGTTCGGAAACCTTAGAGATTACCTCCCAGAACCAAGGGCAAAGCCCTGACCTCTTTGTTAGAGAGTTTGTTTTTCAGCCCACCCTTATTAAGCACTTGCTGTATTCTGAGTGCGGTGCTCAGTTATTGCACTAGTGTGGAGGTGCAGGTGAGGAAGCAGTCACCCAGAGAAAGTGTCTCGTCCAGGGTCCTGTAACTAGCTAGCACAGGCACCAATTTCAAACCTGATGTTGGCTTCAAACTGAAACCTAGTGCTGCTCTTTACCCCATGATTAAATATTATCCATGACCTTTTTGCAACATCAAAAATAATATTATTTGCAATTGCTTGAAGGTAGCATCTTGTAAATTTACTGCTGGCTCCTGGATAAAACATCTAGAGAGAATCATACAGGAGAAAAGGTAGATTTTAATGCCGCAAATGTGTTTTTCAGTTTCTATCATTTTTCCTTTTTTTCTTAGTATTCATTTAAAAACTATCAGCCCTAAAATGCAGCGGCAGCACTCCCCAGTCTTCCTGTTATCCTCACGAGGTCATTCCTGAGTCCACAGTAGGGAGAGTGCTCTCGTCCTTTGAACACTCTGCTTTCTCTAGCTGAAATGAAATTTAAATTTCAGATGCTTCACTGGGTCTTTTCAAGGCTTTTCCTGGACAAAAAAGTAAGAATATTCTGTTTTTAGAATACTTCTTGCGTTCTCACAGGGAATTTATCCTTCTTCCTAAGGTTAGGTGGGGGGGTTAGTGTATACTTGGTTCAGAACCAGTTATTGATTCTTTCCTCTTCCGTAGACAAGAGATCACAGGTGTATACCAAGGCTACTGACATATAAATGAGGATAACTATATGTCAAGGACACGTAAATAACTATAAGCTCTGATTTTTCTTTGTGTTTTTGATGTGTAAGAAGCTGAAAGAAAGAGAAAATTAAGATGTGGATTATAGCTTTGAAAAATGTCAATTTCTGGGTTTTCATGTACTGATATTTCTTCTGTCAGATCCACAAATACACTTGAACTACATTGTTAACGACTTTTGCTACTAGATGTTGATCAAGCATAATATTGATTATATTGCTGATTAACAAAATCACTCCTCTCTTAATTGACTTTCTTCCAGATGAAGAAAAGAACAAGCAGAACAAAACCAAAACTCAAACCAGTGACCCCAGTGAAGGAAGAACAAAAAGTGTACGGCATGCTTATGTTCACAAACCATATCTTTACTCAAAGTATTACAGTGATTCTGATGATGAACTTACTGTAGAACAGCGGCGACAGTGTATCGTAAGTCAGATTTGATTTCTTATTGAAACCTCTTAGATCAGATTGGCAAACTTGACTAGTCTGTTTACAAGGTACTGGTGAGCATTCAAAACAGTGACCTAGAGGTTCTACCTTCAGAAACCTTGTCATTTAATGAGACAGAATAGACATAAATATGTGACGGTGGTGTTCATATCATCGTGCTTAATAGTGGTTAAGCACTGGTCACAGCCAAGGCATTTCATAGTTTGGAAATGTTTGACTCAGGTATGGATTCAGCCATAAAGAGAGATGGCATCAGCTATTAACATGATATTAGGAGAGAAGTACAGTCAGTCCACTTTTTCTGCATTTGAAAATACCTGCGGAGTTCCCATTGTGGCTCAGCAATGTAAACCCGACTAGGATCCATGAGGCCACAGGTTCGATCCCTGGCCTCGCTCAGTGGGTTAAGGGCCGGGGATTGCCGTGAGCTGTGATGTAGGTCACAGATGCGGCTTGGACTCCGTGCTGCTGTGGCTGTGACATAGGCCAGCAACTGCAGCTCCGATTCAACCCCTGGCCTGCGAACTTCCCTATGCCACAGTTGACACCTTAAAAAGATGAAAAAAAAGAAAATACTTGTAAGATGTGCCATCGAATTAACAGCTTTTTAAAGAAAAAAAAAGCCACCTTTTTGTATGTATATAACAGTTGTAAGATACAGTTCCAGTAACATTAAAACTTGAAAAGTTGTCATCATAAAATGAGGAAATATCACTACATTAAAAAAATGATTTGGAGGAAGTACACCAAACTGTTAATAGTGGCTTCTCTTTTGAAGAGGTTGGTCGATCAGGGGTTAGGCCTATGCTTAGCATGTTTGGCACTTTGAGACTTTGAGTTCTAGGTGGGAAAGAAATGATGAGAGTAACACACAGTAATAGGATTCTCCCTGGCATTAAAATTCAGTGGCAGAAAGTCCCTCCTCCAAAACCTGGGTCCTGAGAGTGTAAGTGCAGGTCACATTTGTTGTAGGACTAGCCTGTCACTTAAATATGCATTTCAGCTTTCTTCTTTGAGAAAATCGAAAAATTATGGAGACCTACCTCTGTGTCTATGCTCATAGGTATTTTCACAGTTGTCCTTTTAGTTGAAAGAGCATTTTATTAAACCACAATTTCCCCAAATGATACCTTTGACATTCTTTAAATTCAGACATTCTGAAAGAGTAATGGAAAAATTTCACCTCTCTCTCTTTTATTCTTCTGATAGCTCCCAAATTGAAACACATGCCACACACATTGATGTGTATAGTGGTGTATATGCACTTTGTGTGTGCGTGTGCGCGCGCGCACACATGCACAGAACCCCTTAATTTGTAAGAACATATGGAGGGTAAACATTTCTTTTTCCCAGAGTGCTTTTACTTTTGCCTGATCATCTGTCAAGGTAATTATGAATATTTTATGGTTTTAGGCTAAAGAAAAAGAAGAGAGGCTTTTAAGAAGACAAATTAATAGAGAGAAACTTGAAGAAAAACGAAAACAGAAAGCAGAAAAGACAAAGTCTTCAAAAGCTAAGAGTCAAGGTATAGAAGATGCTAACTTTTAATATTTTGAACTATCTTGTATGCCATTATTTTCTAGTTATTGATATAACTTATGAGATATTATAAAATAAAATGATCAAAGATATGTCAAAGCTGTTAGATTAAAAAAATTTTCTCTTTTCAGATAGAGAGTATTTCTTTACTTTTTTAATGATGTGTTTAGTCACTTTTCTTTTATTATATTGCTATATCTAAATTAAACATTCTATCACGTACCAGATTATACAACTCACATGTTAGCAGTTTATTTTCCAGTAATTGTGAATGGATTATCACTGGAAAATTTATTGTTAACCTGTGAGTCATTAAGCCTTGCAGTGATATTAATGGAATTGATCTATACTGTATGTTAACTAAAATGTTACACATTGAACAAATCGAACTTCCTCTAGATACTAATCTTGTGTGGTATACAAATCCACACATATATGAGCATTTCAAATAATAAATATAGCACTTCTCCATCTAAAATATTATTTTTATTCCAGCACAGCTTAGAGATATTAAAGCCATTACAATGATTAGGAAATCTTAATGAAAAATAAAACTCCATTCTGAAATGCAGTTTATTGATTGTTTCTTTCCCAGGCAAAAGTAGTGTGGACTTAGAAGAATCATCAACAAAGAGTCTGGAACCCAAAGCCCCCCGGATTAAAGAAGTACTTAAAGAACGGAAAGTTTTAGAGAAAAAGGTAGCCTTAAGCAAAAAAAGAAAAAAGGATTCCAGGTACGTACTTTCACTGCCCGTATTCCCAGTGTAACATTCTCTCGGCATGCTTTCAGAAGGGAAGCACTGAAAATGACAGTAAAGAGCCAGACCTTGAATGTGTATGTTATTCCATGTTTATGAAAGAACTCAGGGTTTCCTTTTCAGTGTCATAATTCATTGTATCAATATCTATGAGTAGTGTATACTAATTTTTTTGTGGGGAAGGTCCCAGGATTTTCTGATAATCTGGTAGAAACTTTAGATTTTTTGCCCAGAAAAATGCATGTGCCTAAACACACAATTGTTCCTGGAGTTTCAGAGAGTTTATAGACTTTTTAGAAGTACTTGAGGAGTGTCCTTGTTCTCTAACTGCCAGTGACTGTATCCATTCTCCAGTCTTTCCAGGCAGTTCACTTCACCAGTACCTCATGCATCTCCCCGTTAACCAGAGGGTCAAACCAAATATTTGTAGCACTACAATGTAATGATTAATTCTGTAAGAATTACAAAGCTGACGAGAATCTGAGCTGTGGTATAGTCACGGGCTACAGTTCTGTTGTTCCATTGAGATGCAGTTATGTAAATTTATCTTGGACTTGAAGACAGCTGAATCACTAATTTGCAGAACTCAGTGGGAAGATTTAGCTTCCTATTTCTTATAGTCCTCATCCCTATTAAACTGAAAAATAAAACTACCCTGTTTATTCAAAAGATAATACTTTCTTATATTTTGTCTTTTTAGGGCTGCACTCATGGCATATGGAAGTTCCGAGGCTAGGGGTAGAATCAGAGCTGCAACTGCCAGCCTACCCCACAGCCACAGCAATGCCAGATCCGAACCCTGTCTGCAATCTGCACCACAGCTCACAGCAGTTCTGGATCCTTAAGCCACTGAGCAGGGCCAGGGTTCGAACCTGCATCCTCGTGGATACTGAGCCACAGTAGGAGCTCCCAAAAGATAAGGCATTCAAGGTGAAATTACAGCCTACATCATGTTCATCTTAAAGCAACAAATCAGGAATTTTTGTTTCAAGTATACTTTCCTATAGGCCTAAGAGTAGTCCGTGTCACATTTGGGGTTGGGTTCTTCACTGTTGACCAAGAATAGGCTTTAAATTGAAATGTAAAAGTCTCTGTGTACCAATTAAGTATTTATAATAAAGAAAAGCAAAGTTTTTCTTTTTAACCTTCCTGAGAAATTTTGATTCAAAGGTCCTATTTCACTTTTTCCCCCACCTAGGAACATTGATGAGAATTCTAAAAAGAAACAGCAATCTGAAGACGATTCCAAAGAAACCCTCAAAACAAGTGAGGTGTGTCTTAATTGGTAAAACCCCACTTAAAATGCTCTTTCGTTAGAAATAGGTCATTCAATCCTTTGTAGTAAAACTTAGAATGCAGTCTGATTTTTTTTCCAAGTTGAAAAAAAAGTCCATCACATTCAGCATTCCAGCACCCCCATCCAGTTATGGCCCAAATTCCTTATTTTGGCAAGTTGATTTATATGATCTTTTATCTGTGTAATAGCTACTTTTCTATTCCCCTCCCTTCCTAAACTCCCATACTCCTTATTTCTTACATTGGAGATAACGAAATTGCCAGTAACAAAAATGAAAAAGAAAAGGGAGAGAAAGCTAAAATTTCTCTACCTAACAAATTGTTTCTTTTTCATTCTCTTCAATTTCTCATCCACATCTGTATATTACTTTGTAGAGCAGATGTAATCTTGCAGAGGGTTTTTTTTTTTTTTTTTTTTTTTTATGTAGAGCCACTCCCGCAGCATATGGAGGTTCCCAGGCTAGGGGTCTAACAGGAGCTGTAGCTGCCGGACTTCGCCACAGCCACAGCAACGCGCGATCCGAGCCGCGTCTGCAACCTTCACCACAGTGCACGGCAACGCCAGATCCTTAACCCACTGAGCAAGGCCAGGGATCGAACCCACAACCTCATGATTCTTAGTCGGATTCATTAACCACTGAGCCACGAAGGGAACTCCCAGAGGTTTTTTTTTTTGACGTTTGCTGTTACTCATTTCATGTTACCTGGTAATTTTCTAATGATGTTTAATGATTCCACAGTGTTATACACAGTGAATAGTGAGTGAATATACCGTAATTTAAGCTTTTCCTCGTAGTTGAGCACTTAGATTGTTTCCAAGATGTGATCTTTTAAATAGTAAAATATGTACATAATACCCCAAAAATGTGCCATAAATCTTCACCTTTTGCCATATTTTCTTGCAAATACATTTTTACTTTTACTGAGTTTGAATCTTTATATTTACTACCACATTTATAATTCTGAATTATCTTTGTATTTACTGCCACACTTATAATTCTGAATTATCTTTCCCTTTTTTTTTTTTTTTTTTGTCTTTTTAGGGCCGCACCCGCGGCCTATGGAGGTTACCAGGCTAGGGATCCAATTGGAGCTGTAGCCAGCAGCCTATACCACAGCCGCAGCAACTCGGGATCCAAGCCACTTCTTCAACCTACACCACAGCTCATGGCAATGCTGGATCCTTAACCCACTGAGTGAGGCCAGGGATCGAACCTGCATCCTTACGGATGCTAGCTGGGTTCATTATTAACCACTAAGCCATGACAGGAACTCCTGAATTATCTTGACACTTATAAGGGAAATACTAGTGATTTAGTAAGTATTTACTCATAGCCAGTAAATATTCTTGATGTCTTTATCCAGAAATTAGATGGGGTATTTTTATGTACATATTTTATGTACATATTTATCCAGAAATTAGTATATCCAGCTGTTCTAATGCCGTATTTTTAAATATTTAATTTTGTTTTATGAGAAATTTTTATGGAAAATGATCTCAAAACTTTATTCACATCACTTGGTTAGAACTTACTAGCTTGGTGAAATCTGTGTTCTTTCTTTGGTGAATTTAATTTCAAAGTATTTTTTAAGATTTTGTCCTGGTCCCTATATTATTAGTACATCAATCTTCATGTTAATATAGAAAAAGGTACAGTAATAAACTGACCCAAGACACAGAAGTCTTTCTGAGGATTCAGCCCATTATTTGAATACTTCTTGCTAGTCTGTGAGTCTTTATCAAGAAGTGTGTTTAGTCATTAACATTAATCCACTCAGTGCCATACTGTGGAGTAGGCAGGGAGGTTTGGAGGCTTTGGTCTGTCAGTACCTTCCTTTGGATACAGAAACAAATGCATGTATTATATCTGATATGATTGCTTTTACTGTGAGTTATTGTGTGCCTTTGAAGCTTCCTAAGTAGACTGTCTTACAGGTAACCTAAATTCAGGAAGTTTCCATAAATAATTTGGGTTTCTTGATTAAAACATAAGAAATTTTATATTTCATTATAAAATGTTTTTTTATATGTTTATATGTTTAAATTTATATATTTAAATTGCCTTCGTTGGGTATTAAGCTTTTAGACTAAAAAGAACTTTGGACTGTTGTTTTCTTTTAATTAATGTCCACTGGGCATTAGTGGGCTTTAGCAATTTAAAGTTTAAGGCAGTCTCCTAAGTGCATGCACACATCTCAGGAGAAAGAACCGCTCTCCATAAGCATGCTGTAGTGTAGCAGGAAGAGTACTAAGAATGAAATCATTGCTTGGTGTCAAGTTAATTGAATCATGCTGAGTTTCAGGTTTCTGATGCATAAAATGAGGTTAAAAATACCTACAGGCTGCTGGCAGAGATTAAATAAGGTGTAACGTGACAGTACTCAACATACTTATATGCAGTCTAATGTTAAATTTGAATATGAAAGTTAATTTTAGTATTTCTTATCTTTTAACTTGTATTTTCCTACAGCACTGTGAAAAGGAAAAAATGTCTTCTTTAAAGGATTTGAAACACATTCATGCAAAGAGTGAACCCAGTAAACCTGCTCGGAGACTTTCAGAGTCTCTGCATTCAACAGATGAAAACAAAAATGAATCTAAAACAGAAAGGGAACATAAAAGACGAACATCGACCCCTGTTGTGGTGGAAGGGGCACAGGAAGAGACAGACACGAGAGATGGAAAAAGACCAGTGGAACGCTCAGAAACTGGCACAGAAGAACCACAGAAACAGAAAAGCACACTTAAGAATGAAAAGCATCTAAAGAAAGAAGATTTTGAGACACCACATTTGAAAAGCCTACCTAAGAAAGAGGCAAAATCCACCAAGGACAAGCCTGAAAAAGAGAAAACTCTGTCAGAAGAGAGACCGTCCACAAAACACAAGTATAAGGGTGACAGTGCCCATAAAGCAGGTGACGAGGCTGAGCTTCACTCTTCTGAGAAAGGCTTGAGCATCGACGAAAGTACTCAGAAGCCAAGTCAGCCAGCAAAGCTTTCTTCAGATGATAAAGCCGAACGAAAAAGTAGGCACAGGAATGAAAGGAAATTATCGATTTTGGGCAAAGATGGCAAACCAGTTTCTGAATATATAATAAAAACTGATGAGAATGTTCGTAAAGAAAACAGCAAAAAAGAGAGGCACATGTCAGCTGACAAAACTAAGGGAGAGCACAAATCGAGAAGATCAAGTGATTCTAAAATTCAGAAAGATTCTCTGAGTTCCAAGCAACATGGAATCACTTTACAGAGAAGAAGCGAAAGTTATTCAGAGGATAACAAGGGTGATACGGACTCGACCAATACAGATAGTAACTCTAAACCAGACGAGGTTGTTCACAAGGAGAAGCGAAGAACCAAGAGCTTGTTAGAAGAGAAACCCGGGCTGAAATCTAAATCCAAAAGCCAAGGCAAGCAGTTCAAAGCACTGGAAACGGAATTATCAGAAAATGTCGTAAAACAGGCAACCACTCCAAAAGCAGATAAGGAAAAGAACACAGAAGAAAGTGACCCAGACAGACAGCGGAAGTCTAAAGTCGAAGACCGGTCTCCTGAGGAAAGCGGTGTGGAGCCTGCCTCAGAGAGCGCTGCCTCTTTGGTATACGGTGCACAGAAAGAGTCTGGTCACAGAGCGAGGCTACCGCCAGCCAAGGAGAAGTACAAGGCTGAGAAAGATACGAGCTCCGCCAGACTTGAGAGGAAGTTGTCGGAGGGGCACAAGAGCAGAGGCTTAAAGCACAGTAGTAAGGATGTGAAAAAGAAGGAGGAGGGTAGGTCAGAGGACAGGGATGCTAAGGAGGCTGATGGCAGTCAGGAAAAGGCCAGAGGAAACAGTTCACTCGCGGAAAAGAAACTAGGCAGGAGGCTGTGTGAAAATCGAAGAGGAAGCTTATCCCAAGAAATGACCAAAGGGGAAGAAAAACCGGCAGTGAACCCTTCAGGCACTCCCAGTAGTTCCTCCCTTCAGAGACCCAGGAAAAGCAGTGATCCCAGCTCGGTGCCCGAGGAGGAGCCCATGGAAATCGATCCCGAGCCAGCTGTGGAAAACGCCCCAGAAGTGTCTAAAACCCCAGATGGCAGCAGCAGTAGTTCTCAGCAAGACCTTGACTCGGAATGTCTTACGAAACAAAAAACCGCTGCTGCAGCTCTGAAGGAAGAGTTAAGAACTTCCCTAGAAGTTCCCAAAAAAGCAGCCCCGGCCTACAGGTCAGGGCGTGGAACCGGAGCCGCTGGTGCGTCTGAAAAGCACGCTGAGCATAGAAGCACCCTGCCCAAGAAAGTGCATCTCCAGAGTGCTCTGTCCAAGCCGAGCCCCGGGGAGAAGGAGCCCCCTCAACCAGGAGCTCAGGACACGAATGTAGACTCTGACACTGGTCGTTGGTTGCTACCTTGTGTCCCGTCAGAAAGTGACAGGGCACAGAAGAATTTGAAAAATACCACCAGACCCACCGAAGAGCAAGTCGCTCCAGGAGATGCTGCTCTCGAACATTCCGCACATGTAGACCCCTCCCCATCCTTAAGTTCCGGGACCGTTGTTCCTCATAAACAGCCTCATGATTCAGGCGTAGATCCTTCAGTTGACAGAAGAACTGTTTCAGAAGGTGGCCCAGCCAGCACCTCATTCGTGGACCACTCTGAGACCCCTAACCAAAGTGTGACCATTGCAGAATCAGAAGGCCCTGCAATAAGTGACAGCAAAGAAGGTGCCACAGTTTCCGCGGTAGACACACCAGCAGCGGCAGGCATGAGTAGCAGAGGACACATTCCAGAAGGTGACCAGGCCGCTGTCCTGCATGCTGAACAGGGAAAAGTAAACGTGCCTCTCGGTAGCGAGTTAATGGGCACGACTGTGGAAAATGAGCATCCTAACACGCAGAGTGGCTCGGTGGCCGTGGCCGGGAAAGAATGTGACTTGAATTCAAACCAGACAGTCAGAGCTTCTGTGGAAAATGGCAAAAAGGATGGCATTGTTGTCGATCCTGCGGTGGGCATGAGTATAGAAAAAGATGCTGAAATTGCTGGACTTCAGCATCCCAGAGGCCTGGGTGAAGCAGAAAACACGTCCGCTGATGCCGACAGAAGGAGTGAAAACAGTGAGGTGGACACCAGTGCTGGAAGCAGCGCTGTGTCCTCTGTTGTACAGCAGCGGCGTGGGAAAGCCGAGACTGTGCCAGCTGGGCCTGGTCGAGCAGAAAAGACTTCTGTGGCCACCAGCACTGAAGGGAATGGCAAAGGTGTCCCCTCCAACCCAGTGAAGGCGGGGCATGCCACCACCACTTGTTCAGAGACAGCAGAGGGTGACGTGGCCGTGCCCTGCACGAGCATCGAGGCGGACGAAGGCTTCACAGCGCCCGTGCACCCCCGCAGCCACCCGCTTCACGCCGGGGCCGAAGCCCACGAAGGCACTGTCTTGGCCGCGGCCGAGGAAGGGGGAGGCGTTGTCACCGAAGGATTTGCTGAAAGTGAGACTTTCCTTACAAGCACCAAGGAGGGAGACAGTGGGGAGTGTGCGGTGCCTGAGCCTGAGGAAAGGGCGGCAGCCCCAGTGACGGCTCACTCGGGGACAGCCAAGGGCGGGGTCAACAGCGTGGCCACCGAGGAGAAGGACGACGCTGTAACCAGCGCGGGCTCCGAAGGGAAATGTGACGGTTCTTCAAGCAGAGACTCAGAGCTTGCGGAAGCAACGGTTACCTTCATTAGTGAGGTGGAAAGCGATGGGGCCGTCACAAGTGCCGGGACCGAAATCAGAGAGGGGTCCCTCTGCAGTGAGGAGGCAGATGGATTCCGGAGAAATGTGGCGAGGACGGGCCCCAAGAAAGAAATCGAGGGCACGGTGACATGTACGGGAGCAGAGCAGAGAAGTGAGAGCTTCGTCATGTGCTCAGTGACAGGTGCAGGGCCGCGGGAGGAGCGCAGGGTCACGGGCACCCCCGGGGCCCCGGTGGGTAATGACGCCCCGGCAGGAGCCAGCGCAGCCCAGGAGGCAGGAGGCTCAGCGAGCGACAGCCCGGAAGGGGAGAGCGCCGTCACCAGCACGGGGATAACGGAGGAAGACGGGGAGGGCCCGGCGAGCTGCACGGGTTCGGAAGAGAGCAGCGAAGGCTTTGCTCTAAGCTCCGAATCCGAGGAAAGCGGAGAGAGCGCGATGGACAGCACGGTAGCCAAGGACGTTGCCAGCGTGCCGTCAGTCGCTGCTGGCCCGTGTGATGACGAAGGCATCGTGACCAGCACGGGCGCCAAGGAGGAGGATGACGAAGGGGAGGGGGTGGTGACCAGTACTGGAAGGGGAAACGAGGTCGGGCACGCGTCCACGTGCACGGGGCCGGAGGAGGAAGGCGAAGGGCTGTCGGCGTGTGAAAGTGCAGAGGACGCGGACGGTCAGGTTGGGACCGTGGCCGGGCACGTGGAAGCTGAGCTCCCCAGCGTGCACGAGAGCAGCGTGGACAGCGTGAGTGGTGCCGAGAAGGACGTCAAAGACGCAGAGATCTGCTCCAGCGCCAAAGGCGTGGTGGAAAGCAGCGTGACCAGCGCCGCTGAGGGCAAGGGCGCAATGGCTCCAGGGCAGGGAGGTGGCGAGGCCCCCATGACTAGCACAGCTTCCGAGCAGAGTGACGGTCGGCTCCCCCGAAAGGAGGTCGTGGACGAGACCTCTATTTCCGCCGGCCTGGTGGGCGGCAGTCACGATGTCCTGGTGTCTGGCGCAACCCCAGAGTCCGGAGCTCATCGCACATCACCGAGCGAAAAGGAAGATGAAGGCGTCATCACCTCCGGGGAAAACGAAGACTGTGACGGCCCGGTGGCTGCTACGGCCAGTGACAAGGTCACCAACCAGGCGTGTTTAGTGGGGGGTAAAGGTCAAGGCAAAGGTTTGGTGATTTCCACCAGTACAGCAGATGATTTCACCGCACAGTTAAGCGCAACTGTAGACGTGGAGGAAGGCCGTTCAGGAGCTCTGAGAACGGAGGAACGTGTGGACGGCACCGCAGTGAACGTGGAAGAGTTCGAGGCCCCCATGCCCAGCGCGGCATCAGGGGAGGAGACCCTACTCGTCGCTGCTGGAAACGAGGAGAAAGACGAGTGCGCCATGATTTCCACAAGCCTAGGGGAGGAGTTCGAGGTCCCCATTTCCAGTGCCACCACCGTCCAGCGTGCCGAGAGCCAGCAGGCGGTCGCAGCACTCGAAGCTAAAGGACCGATGTCAGTCAACACCGACGACTTCGAGGGCCCCACGCCCAGCGCGCCCACAGAAGTCGCAAGTCCCCTGGCTTCAACCAGCAAGGAGGAGAAAGACGAGTGTGCCCTCATTTCCACCAGCATCGCAGAGGAGTGTGAGGCCTCTGTGTGTGGTGTGGTTGTGGAGAGGGAGCGGGAGCGATCCGTCCCCGTCACGGAGGAGAAAGACGGCAACGCCATCATCTCAACAAGCTCAGTAGAAGACTGTGAGGGCCCGGTGTCCAGTGCCGTCCCTCGGGAGGGCATCCGGCCCTTGGCCACACCAGCAGAAGAGACAGGCGACACCGCCATGATTTCTACCAGCACCTCGGAAGGGCGTGAAGCGGTCATGGTGGGTGCCGTCCTGCCGGATGAAGATCGGCCTGCCCTTGCGGGAGCGGAGGACTCCAGTGACGCCGCCGTCATCTCTACCAGCACGGCCGAGTGTGTGCTGACCGCCAGTGGCCTCAGCAGGCACGAGGAGAATCAGCTGACCACAGGCAATGCAGGAGGAAAAGGTGACCCATCAGCTGCAAAAGTGAGCAAGCCCGAGGTCCCTGTGCCCAGCGTGAGGGCTGGGAACAACCGTCAGTGCCCTGGGCCTTGCACAGGAGGAAGGGCGGGCCCCGCGGTGGCAGCGGGCAGCGGGGAAGGGCAGGACAGGGCGGCGATCAGCACGCTCGCTCCAGGTGCCATGTGTGCAGCAGAGGAAGAGAAGCCTGGCAAGGACTGTCTGGGCAGAGTTCAGAGAGCAGATGGAAGCCCCGAGGCCGCAGCGTCTGGGGGCAGTGCTCCGGCGAGTTGTT
Organism: Catagonus wagneri; assembly: GCA_004024745.2. Classification (NCBI taxonomy): domain Eukaryota; kingdom Metazoa; phylum Chordata; class Mammalia; order Artiodactyla; family Tayassuidae; genus Catagonus; species Catagonus wagneri. The sequence goes on along the minus strand of PVHT021183710.1, from coordinate 2,539,336 downwards.
CAGCAGCGAGAAGCTCAGAGATGACCTCGGACTCCCCCGTGAACCCGCGAGGACTGGAGCAGACGGCCCAGGACTCCTCCGGCAGCCTGCGCTGTTTGACAGCGGTAAATACTGGTGCTAAAAAAATGGATGCCTTGTCCTCTCTTCCTCCTGAGGGCGACTTGCATACCACCCCCGCGGAATGTATTAATGGCCGAGAGTCAGAAATCGCTTCTTGCCACAGGGCAGTCCTTCCCACTGCCTGCAGTGTAGCCTTCTCGGCTTATAAAGGTGAGCAGGACTTGACTGTCAAGAGTGATCCCAGTGGCAAGAGGAGTGTTGTGGTGTCTGCTGAGAAAACAGAAGATGGTGACATCGTGGCAAAGTCCTCCCAGGAAGAAAGAGGCCTCAAAGTCACTGTTTCTTCTGAAAAATATTTGCATGACACAGGTGAGAATCTCTAGTTGCAAACTTTCCACATTTTACGGAGATGTAGAGACATTTAAGGCAATTTCCAAAAGCTGGTTTGGCTCTAGAATGTCACGAAATAGCCCTCATCTACCTTAAAGTTCAAGCTTCTCTAAATTTATGTTCACAAGCTTAGAGCCTCAGGCTTACTTCTCGCGTGTGCTGGGGTCAGAGGCAGGAAGCTGAGAGCCCAGACCTCTGAGACAAGTGTCATCCTCAGGACCGTTGCAAGTTACTAAACCTCTTTGACCTTCAGGGTTCCTTTCTGTCACAACGAAGATGCTTTACGGGAACATATGAACTGAGTAATTTTTTTTGGCACCTTCATTTTACAAATTAGAAAAAAGGTTCAGAGAGTTTAAGTAACTTGGCATAGTACTCACGTGCCTCTTAGGAAAAAAAATTACTTCTGATTCTGTTTTCTGTTGCATAAAAAGGGGATAATGGTACAAAAACAAGCAATATCCCAACCCCATCTGACTTAGAGATTCGAACCTTGTGTCATTTTAGTCTGGCTGACCACTTCTAATCAATTATTTTTTTAACAGAGTTTATTGTTTATGTAAATGAGTTAGTTTCTGGTTTAGAATTTGTTTGAAAAAGGAAAGAAATGTGTTCCCTCCTGGTAGATTTCAGAGCGTGCTGGTCTTGTTAGAAATAGTTGGTAACTGGGAGTTCCTTCTGTGACTCAGCAGTTAACGAGCCCAGCTAGGATCCATGAGGCTGTGGGTTCAATCCCTGGCCTCGCTCAGTGGGTTAAGGATCTGGTGTCGCCATGAGCTGTGGTGTAGGATACAGACTGCAGCTTGGATCTGGTGTGGCTGTAGCTGTGACATAGGCTGGCTGCTGTGGCTCCAGTTCGAGAACAGAAATAGTTGGTAACTTACACAAAGGTGTAAGCTTTGAGCTCGGTCATTCATAACCATCCCATTTCAGATCGTAGACTCCCAGCTAAATGGTCAAGATGGGAAGACAGCTGTGAGTCCAGCCATGTACTGTCCGTAGGCATCGTGTGACAGGGGCTTAGAATAGGGTTCGCCACAGGATCCCCCGAGAACTCAGGGAGCGCACAGGCTGGACTTGAAGGGACCACAGATGCTGACTTCCTTTCTACTCTGACTATATGAACTGTAGCATCTTGGGCTTTTCAACTGGACTAGACCTTAGATATCTTCTAAACGCAGCCTCAGGAGGCTTAGGCCAATAAGTGTTCATTATAGGGACTTAGGAGACACTAAGAAATGTTCTGAGGGTTAAAATAAGTAACTTTAAAATTTTCCGTTGACTTTGGCTTGAGGTAAATTGAATGTTCTGGAAGTTTTTATGACTCAGCCATTGCTACAGTCTATTCCTCCTCCCTCTCCCTTTTTTCCCCCTGAGGGAGCAGAAATAGAAGGGCTTTTAGTAAGGAAAAAACCGGCAGCCTCTTGAAGAAAGGAGTTTTTCTTTGGAGGCTTATCTGTCGGCAGGTGAGAGAAACTGGAAGCCACAAGTCACAGGACAGAGAAAAGAAGGAACGAAAGGACTCAGACAAGGATAGATTGGAGAAAATTCCATTCTCTTTTTATAAGCTTCACAGTTTTTTAACTTTATGTTCAGCTTTGCTGTGTCAGCGGTGAGGCAGGTACAGTGGGTCTGTTCACAGATCAGCTTCTCTGTGGGGAAAATGCCTCCGCAGCCTCGCATGCTTCCTTTGAGGGACAGACTTGGTGTGGAACCCTGTAGAGGTCTTGAGAGCAAGAGACATCTTCACACCACCCCCAAAAATAAGTAAACGACCCCCTGTCTTTCATGTAGAATTCTCACATATATTCCTTTTTATTGTTTTCCATGGACAGCAAAATAAAACAGCAGAGGAACAGGGCATGATGTACTACCTAACAACAATCTGTTACTTTTTGGCTCAGGATATAATTTGCAAGCAAATTCATAAACTGATTTAATGGTTTGAATTTCATCAGGCAATGAAGAGTCTCCATCAAACGATCTGGGAGGACTGAGACTGAAAGCCGGCTTGAAAACTGAGGTATGGCTGATAATTCAGTTAGGCTGAACTGTCAGTGGCGAAAGTACCTTTTCGCCATGTGCAGACCTGTGTACGCTCGAGCAGTATGTCGCTCCTGTTCTCATTGTACTTGAGACGTTTCGAGTCTTGTTGTTGTTGTCACATCACGAGAGGGAAGAGGCTGAGGCCCTTAACGATCTCAGTTAGTAGTGCCCCCATCGAGTCCGTTTACTCACACCAGAAATCCAGGGCACCCTGCGTCACTCCACATCTGATCCATTGCCAGTACTCAGTTTCCACTTCCAAAATACAGCTCGATCCGTGTCTTTGTTTCTACAGCGGCCACATTAATCTAAGCCGCCACTGCAGTGGTGTCCCCACTGGACCTCCTTCCTCTCCAGCCCCTCCCCCCGTCTTCACACAGACCTGAGAGTTACCTTGAAAAACATAAATTAGCTCATGTTATTGCTTTGCTTGAAATTTGCAGTGGCTCCCATCATACTTAGTTTGGGTGGGGGAGGGTTGTTTTTGTTTTTTAAATCACAGCCTATGTGCTTTACAGTTTAGTCTGTGACCGCTTTCCAGCCTGATCTCACGGTGCCCTCTAAGTATGTGTGACAAGATAGCGGTCAGCACGGGGGCTGCGGACCGCGGCGCAGAGGAGGCTGGACTGACTGGCAGGAGCCGTGGGTGGCAGGAGGAGGGGCTTGCCAGGAGGACAGTCAAGCAGATTTTCGCAAATAGGGTGGAGGTGAACCAGCGGAGACAGGAGAGAAAGTGTCTTCTAGGCAAGAGTGTGCCCTACGGAGAAAGCAAAGAGCCGCTGGTGGGTTCCGGGCACTGCGTGGCTCTGGGGAGCCGTGCTGAGCTTCAGCCCGGGGCTGGGACCCGGTCAGGGAGGGCCTTGCGCGCCACACTCACGGTTTTACTCTAAAGCAGCGGGCGAGCCATTGGTGGGTGAAACAGGAGATCAGTTTTATTTTTTTTGTTTCTGAAAGTTGACGTGTAATGAATACATGAATTTTAAATTTCACAAAATCAAAAGTAGACGCATACTTTTCCAGGATGCTGGGTGTTTTCTTTCGTTCATTGAGGTTAGTCTTGCCTTCTTATTTTAAAAACCTCATTTAACTTACTTGTTGTGGTGGTTTGGACTGTTTAGGTATTTGTGCCATCAGAGGAAGAGAAAAATCATGAAATTCTAGCACCACCAGAAAGTCCGAGTGGCAGAAAGCTGAGTGGAAGAGGTAAGTTCCTCTTAGCAGTTGTTCACATTATTTTTTCCTCGCATGTGGTTTTACCTTTTATTGATGCTAAAAATTAATAGTGAATTCATAATAAAACGTTGACAGGATATATTAATTTACTTCTAATTTTTTTCATTATAGTTGACTTACGATGTTCTGTTAATTTCTGCTCTATAGCAGAGTGACCTAGCCGTGTTATGTGTGTGTGTATGTATGTATACATTCTTTTTCTGATGTTATCGTCTGTCGTTGTTCTATTTCAAGTGATTACATATAGTTTCCTATGCTGTACAGCAGGAGTACTTCTCACTTCTTAACATAGGTTAGAGAGAACTCTTTGCTATTTCATTTTTTTTTTTGTCTTTTTCTAGGGCTGCACCCGCAGCATATGGAGGTTCCCAGGCTAGAGGTCTAACAGGAGCTGTAGCCGCCGGCCTACACCACAGCCACAGCAACGTGGGATCCGAGGCAGCGTCTGCAACCTACACCACAGCTCACGGCAACGCCGGATCCTTAACCAACTGAGAGAGGCCAGGGATCGAACCCACAACTGCATGGTTCCTAGTCGGATTCATTAACCACTGAGCCACAATGGGAACTCCTTTGCTATTTCATTTTTAATATAATCCTTTTTCACATGAAGTGTCAGTCTTATGTCAATCAATATTATGTAAGGTAATTGTTTAAATCCAGTATCTCCAAATAATTCTGGCCAAAACAAGTTGCTTTGAAGCAAACCCTTGCTCTAGCTCACAGACGTGTCTCCATGGCCCTCCCTGTCCTTTCAGGTCCTATCACAGGTCATTTCTGAAAAGCTAGTCTCCAGACCATGTACCCACTTCTTTAAACCTCACACTCTTGGCCCTTGGACTCTGACTGCCTGGTCACTAAAGCTACTGCCAGCTTGCATAGCCTCTTAGTCTCTCTGTGCAGTAGTCTTCAGGGCCCACTGAAGATTTTCTAGGGGAGGGCCTTAGTATCAGACAGGGTTAGGACAGCAGCTCTCCAGCACTTTGGTCTCAGGACCACCTTACGCGTTACACGTGCCTCCATCTAAATCAGATTACCAGGAAGAAACCCTGACTCCATCGAGGGTTGGGGTTGCAATACACGGGGTGGGCGGCAATATATTCAGTTGGAGAGGGACACAAACATCCAGTCCATAGCACTCAAAAAACTGAAAAGTTCAGGCAAAGCGTGATCCAGGAGCAAAGACACATCAGCAAAGGCTGAATTTCTTATTCTAGGTCCCCAGCAAAAATAACTGCTTATCGTTCCTGGCTTCTAGGAAACCCTGAGACTTATTCAGGCTCAGTTTGGATGCCTGAATTTTACTAACTCAGCTGTATATTGTGGGCATCCTTCATTGTCACTGTGTACTGATCAACTTCATTTGTTTTCATAGTAGTCTGTAACAGATTTTCCCATTTGTTATTAGATCTTTTAGTGGTCCCCAGTTTTTGTTGTTTTTACTATCATAAGTAGAGCTAGAGTGAGCTTCCATATGCATAGAACCATGTATTTCCCCAAGTATTTTCATAAAAGTTATTTGAAATGTCCAAAAATATATGAGTTTTCGGAGTTCCTGTTGTGGCCGAGCAGGTTATGAACTCGACTAGTATCCATGAAGATGCGAGTTCAATCCCTGGCCTCGCTCAGTGGGTTAATGATCCTGCGTTGCCATGAGATGTGGTGTAGGATACAGATGTGGCTTGGATCTGGTGTTGCTGTGGCTGTGGCATAGGCTGGCGGCTGCACCTCAGTTCAGCCCCTAGTCTGGGAACGTCCATACGCCCCAGGTGTGGCCCTAAAAAACGCAAATCATATCTATATATAAAAAACTTGGAACTTTCATCAGCACTTGCTTCCCTCCCCGCTAATTTGGAGCGAAATGTTGAAGGATGAGTAGGAACGTATTTGGTGGACAAAGAGAAAGGCGGAGTGGAAGGAGTAGTGTGTATAAATCCTCACCAGGAACATCTGGGATGGTCAGGGTGGAGACCTTCCACAGCAAAACCATCGGAAGGGCAGCCTTCAAAGCACGCGCCCTCAAGAGCCTTATAAGCAGAAGTACCAGGCAGCTCCTGGAAGACCACCCCGAGACCCGGTCAGCCACTCATGCTGACCGTGCTAAAACCCTAACGATGACTAATCTGTGTAAAATCTGGACAAGTGCATTAGCTGAAAGTTGTATGTATGTGTTATAGTACAAATAATTAACATCCCATTTGTTAATTGTCAAGAAGGTAACATTTTTGGATTCTGAGGTCCTTTGTTCCCACAGCTATATTTCAGATTACTTTATTGTGTTTAGGTATGCTTCAGTAAGAGATCTACTTACGTAAAAGGAAGTTGTTTAAAAGAAAAATGTGCGTTCTGTCATGGTTGAGTAGAAACAGTAGACCTTGTACTTCAAGTTTCCAAGGAATATAAATAGACCATTGCTCTCTGAGGGGATGGGATCTAACTTTTCATTTGATGGCATTATTTTCAGATGAACTAGTGATACACTGCGGCTTCACAGTTACGGCAAAGGCCTTCTTTCTACCTTTCTTCTAAGCTTCAGATCACCAACGTGGTTAAATCACTGTAGCGGTTTCATGGATCCCTGCCGTTATTGTAAAAATGCAGGCAACATTATTTTTGTTGGTTTTCTGGTAATATGAGAAAACGCAGATTATGGAAAATAACTGGTTAAGATTTTATAATTCACAAAAGCAGCTAGGCCACTCACTTAGTGACATAGTCCTACGTAACTAAAAATTTCTGAATTTCTTTCTCTGTGGTTCGAAAGCAATTATTTAGTTTCCTTATTTCTCATTTTTGTGTTTGAACAGCTGAACTCCATGGGGAGCCTTTGTTGGTGATAGAATCACTGAACGTAAGTCGCCATAATGGTTTGGAGTTTGTCGTTATCAGGTTATTTTGGTTTGGGGTTTTGACAACAACTGCATTTGGAGGAAGGGCTGGCTGTGCATTTCTTCAGGAGACAGGAGGCCGTTTGTAATGTGCTATCCATTCAAGGTCAACATACTGGCATGTTCAGTTCAACTGTATGCACTGATGTCATGAAATATAGTTGTTTTCCTCAGAGAGAGTCACTCTGAATTCTGCAGCACTGTGTTCTAATGACTGTTTAGGCCAGTGTCACGAAACAGAACTGAGGAAATAGAAGAAGTCCCACATAGATCCCTCCGGGGCCTTTTTTTTAAACACTTAATTTTTTTTATTCTGGTAGAGAACCGGAACTCCCCAGGTAATCCAAGTGAAATCCTTCAAAGAACTAGGCACTTTCTGTTTTTTTACTACTAGAACGGGATTGTCAGTTGGACTGTGATATCTTAAATTATCCTGATGCTGTAGACCAAACTGACTTTATTTTAGGAACCAAACTTCACTTTGTGTCTTTGGAAAGCTTTTGTGAAGATAGTAAACCATAACTGCCATATTTACATGTTTTTTCCCAGCTGTGGCTCTCATAATCCCTTTTGTGTTTGAGAGAATCTTTTTGTCTTTCTTTACGCATAGAGGAGCGAACATTGTGTAAAATGCTCGCAAGTAGCAGAGAGCCACATTCCTTCCAGTGCCCTGGAGGACTCGGAGAGCTTGCCTGCTGCCAGGCAGGCTGCGGGCTCAGAGGGCTTCCCTCGCCCTGCCGAGACGTCCCGGCCTCCGTCCAGAAACACACGCACCATCTACTGAGTACAAGGGAGAGGAGAGCCCCGCTTGGTTCTCTTCAGGCTTACCCTCCAGAAGTTAAAAGGATTCTAAATGTGGCCTAAACCTCTGAGGCAGCTGCCTCTTTCCCATCTAAGCGTGACTGTCCTTTCCAAATATGAAATTCTGTATCAAGGATTTAAAATGTAGAATATCCTGAGACTTCCCCTCAGGTTTAAAGTATATACATATATATGCTTGACAAGATTTACCAAAGAGAAATCTTATAACAGAGTATCAGAATCTCAACATTTTTTTTTCTTTTAAGGGCCACACCCAAGGCACATGGAGGTTCCCAGGCTAGGGGTGCAATTGGAGCTACAGCTCCTGGCCTTCGCCACAGCCACAGCAACATGAAGATCCGAGCCGCATCTGTGATCTACACCACAGCTCACGGCAATGCAGGATCCTTAACCCATTAAGCAAGGCCAGGGATCAAATCCAAAACCCTATGGTTCCTAGTCAGATTTGTTTCCATTGTGCTACACGGGAACTCCTCTGTTAACATTTTTAAGTAAAGAAAAAGAATTATGAGGGATCGTTGGATGGGAAGAGAATTCATAGAATTCCAAAGTTTTTTCTCTCTTAATTTTTACTCCTCAGCCATAACCTTTTTAAAGACAAGGAGAATAACACAGTGGGATGCTTATTTGTTAAACAGAAACTTCAAAAGGAAGATGTCCTATGCTGTTGAATTTTTGGGTGAAATTAAAAAGAATACATACCCCAATTCCTTTTAAGATTCCCACAAATGGCCAGATTATGTAAATTACCTTTCTTATTTTTTTTTTCTGCCTCCAAGATTTTTGTGAGATTGTTCATAAATAATCCTTTCTATTGTATGTTTAGGTCGAAAATTCGGGCTCAAAAACAAATGAAATTCATAGCAAATCTCATAACAAAGAAGGTAAGTTAATGAATTTGGTAATTTTTTCTTTTGTTTTGTTCTTCAGGGCCACACCTGCAGCATATGGAAGTTACAGGGTAGGGGTCAAATCAGAGCTGCAGCTACAGGCCTACACCACATCCACAGCAGTACAGGATCTGAGCCACATCTGCAACCCATGCCACAACTCATGGCAATGCCAGATCCTTAATCCACTGAGCAAGAGCCAGGGATGTAACCCACATCCTCATGGATGCTACTCGGGTTCATAACCCAATGAGCCACAGCAGGAACTCCCAGCAGTAGTAATTTTAATATTAATTATAATTATCATCTGTTGGGTGCCTTCTGTGGGCCAGGCCCTGTGCTGGTTAAAATTACGTAGCAAAGTTTCGCTCATTTAATTCACATAATCCAGTAAAGTCAGTGTAAACAGCATTGCATCTGTAATTGAGGAAGCTGAGGCCTACGGAGGTTCAGTGGCCCATTCAAGGCCGTGTAGCTTATAAGTGGTGCCTTGCCTTGAATAGCTGCTAGAACTTTGCCGGTAACCTCATGGTGGATTTACGGAACGTGAATACAAAATGTGTTGTCCTCTGTGGTTTGTGTCATGGACTTAACTGTGCTGACTTCTGACAGGCAATGTTGATTTGGTGGCAGATCGGGGACGTCACATTTACGTGGCTCGTCACCCAGGGGTCCCGCCATGTTCCACGTGACCTGTAGAGACTGCCACCTCCAGAGGGATAATTCTCTTCTCAAGGCAGAATAGAGAGTTGTGTTGATTCCTGGTGCTTTTGTTGATTCTCTGTTACAGGAATGGGGAATGGGGTCTCAATCCACTGTACAGTTACTACATGTTACAGCACATGCTTCAAACCAAAGTAAAGCAGTGGTAATTAAAACCACTCACGTACCCATCACCTAGTTTGGTCATAGCCTAAGATGCAGTATCTTTGCATCATAACCTTTTAAGAAAATGTTACAGGTATAGTTGAAACCATATTATGGCCCCTCCCCAGTCCGTCTCTTTGTCACATTGCGACATGTAACTCTAGTTACTTTACTTCAATTGCTCTTTAGCATTCCACTGTGTGAATATACCACAGTTTCTGTTCTGCTGCTTTTGTTAGTGGACATCTAGGATTTTACAGCTTGTCCCAGTTACAAAGAGAGCTGTCACGCATGATATTGTCCCACTGTCCCAGCGCCCATGCGACGTTCCCATAACTTTAGGTGTGGAACTGCGGGTTTGTTCGGCACCTCTTCAGCCTCACTGAATGTGTGCATTGTCCCCAGGCGTGCACCCCTTGTCACCCACACCTTCTCCCATGTCGGTGTTGTCAGACTTTGTTACTGGATGCTTGCTAACCTGATGATGCTGAAGCAGTGTCTGTTGTTTTCTCTGGACACTCATTCATTCCGTGCACTGCACGAGCTGGAGGAAGGGACCTTGCAGTCTTCCGTGTGTGTTCCAGGGCGCCTCTTCCCTCCCGGAGGCCCCTTTACTCCTGTCTAGAAGTGGAAGTCATGGAACCTAGCTGACGTAGCTGTGAGGGTCGCACCATAATCAGTTGTAAAGTATTCTTCCCTCTTCCCTTCCCCCTTCCAGACATACCCCTAAAATAAATATTGAAACAAATATTTAAGGGGGAGTTTGGTTTTTTTCTCTTTTTCATATTTGCTTCTCAGGGATAGCCAGTGGTGGGAAAGACAGCGCTGAAGCCATAAGAGGTCACAGTGTTGAAGCAAGCCCTAAAGAGGTGGGTTTTCATAAGAAACTCAAGTATTTCATGTTTTATGCATAGTGTTTTCTCCTGTACACAAAGGCTTTACTTCTTTGTGTATGTTAAAAATTAAATGCGTGTATTACGCGTCTCCATATCAATGTTACTTATTCATGCTTTTGTAAGGTCTAGTTAATTGGCAGGTCCCAGGATTGGGTGGACATCTCCATACTGTGCAGTCAAGAATGTTTTTTCATACACTGCTCTTTATTTATATCAGCCCTTTCATGGGCCACTAAAAGAGGTGGAAAATGCTGCAATTAATTTAAACATGCCATCAGTTGTAAGACATAATTTGATTTCAGAGATGGTAAAATGAGAATTTTTACATGTATTTTATAATTATTCAAATACGGTATGTAATCAGAAATAGATTTGGAAATTTATTTGAATTTATATTCAATTTAAAAAAAAAAAGACCCAAGCTTACAAAATGAGTCAAATCCAAATCTAGATGCCAGAGGTATTATTCTACGATTTTTAAAAATGTATTCCAAGAGTAGAAACTAATACATTGTGCCCCCCCTTTAAGTAGACTTGGATCCAAATTCTGCTGCCTTTAATACAGTCACTCTTAAATTCCAGGTTGAAGAGGAAGAAAGGCATGTGCCTAAAAGAAAAAGAAAGAAGCAGGACCTCTCTTCAGAAGATGAACTAGGTATTTATAATGTATATGTTTCTGCTTTAGACGTCTTTGAAAATCATGTTGTTTTCACATCCAAAATAGTGGACCAATAACAGTAGAAAATTCTTGAGGGTTAGTAATTGTTTACAACTCTTGAGTCTAATGTGTTTCCAAACCAGCTTGATACTTCCAGAGTCTTTCCTGGAATTGATCTAGAAACTGAATTGTTTCCTGCAGAAGACCCAGCCCCTGGAAATCACAAAAAAAACAGGTTCCCTCTATAAGCTGGGCCCGGGACTTACCAGGTGCCTCTGAGCTCCTTATCTTATAAACAGATGTCCCACAGAACTAGTGAAGCACTGTAATAACATGCTGTATTAATAGTCCTGCTGTACTTCATCTTGTTGGCTTTTCCTCGGTTTGTGACAGTGCCATCTGATAGGACTCACTGCAGCAATGGAAATGTTCTGTATTTTGTTTTGTCTACTAGTAGCTACTGGCCACATGTGAGTATTGAGCACTTGAGTGCGGTCAGTGTGTATTCAGAATTAATTTAAATTTCAGTAGGCACCTGTAGCTAGCACCATATTGGACAGTGCAGAGACTTTTATACTTTAATACCTGACACAATGTGCAAACTCAGTAAATACTTTTCAAGACTACATGAGGAATATGCATAGTTAAATATTTTCCTTTTATGCTTAGGAACTTGTCATTATTTTTTATAATTATCGAGTTTATACTATAACCAGGTACTATTGTGGCACTTTATACACATTACCAATGACTCTGTGAGTTAAGTATTATTGCCATTTTATAATTAACGAAATTAAGATTCCAAGAAGTTACAACTTTGTCTCCACCAAGAAAATCGGAGTCCCACAGTCATGGTTGTAATCGCAGAACCTCTTAGGTGGTAACCTGTTCAGGAAGTTAAAAGCATCTCTGGAAACTCTGTGTCCCAAGCCCTCTCCCCGGAACCTCCTGCCTTGTTGTCATTTGAGCATTTGTAGATTTTTTATTTTATTTTGTATTTTTTTTAGCTTTGCTAGGGTCCAGGCCATTGTTCAGTGCTTAAATCACATGACATTATAAATATATTCAGAAGAACTTTTCCTTCGATGTACCATAAGCCTGAGAAGGAAGTCTCAAACTGTCTTAAAATAGAACTGCGCATTTCATTTGGCTTTTATTCCTTTGTGATTCTGTCCAAACTGATTTACAGATGATAATCCAGATGTCCTGGATTCCAAAATAGAAACAGCACAGAGGCAGTGTTCTGAAACAGAAACTGAGCCACAAGATACAAAGGTATTTTTTCCACATACTAACTTTTAAGTTTTAGGGGTAACCTAATTACATCATTGTGTATACTTTATGTGTATATAGTTTTCCTATCCCTTTTAGTAATAATTACTTAATTATAAAAGATGTATATTTTTGGAGGCTCTCTCAAAGAAAAAAAACAAATGTTGCATTTTATAATCTTAGACTGCAAGATTGTACTAATATCACAATTTAGATGTAATCATAAGGTTTTGTTCAGTCATATTATTGATTTCTTTAGGTTTCTGGGTGCTTTCTTCCAGAGTGTAGTTTGCGTTATTACAGATATCCTTGTATCAGAACAGTGAAATACAGTGATTCATACTATTTAAAAATTTTAATACTTGGCCTTCTATTTGCCACACCTCCAACCCCTAAAATATAAGTAGTGCAAGTGTTGGACCCCCTCACTCATTGCCTTTTTTTTCCCTGTAGCCATCTTATTTTCATCTTGTGATGTAGGGAAACGGCTCACAGATTTTTGTTTCTGCTGTGACCTCTCTTTTGTCCTAGGCTCAGATTTTCCCATTTCCTAGTAGATGCCTCTTCTTAGATGTGCATCCATTTCCAGTACTCATCACTTCTCATTGTCTGCTTCAACCTACTGCCCTCTTTTCGTTCTCTCTCTTTCCCTAATATATTCTTTTCCACCTTATTCCAAAGGTATTTAAGTCAGCATGTAAAAATATACGCAGCCGACTGCCAGCTCACTAAAACCAGTTTATAGTCCCTCCCCCCCAATAACTGATAAACTAAATAAAAAGTAGTAAAAGAATTTTAACAACCAAAGAGGTAAAGTCACATATTGTCATGAATTTCAATTGATCATGGCCAAGGAAAGAAGCTGGATTTTAAAAAGCCCATCACTCCCTGTGCCCTATCCAGAACAAAAATCTTGAAACAATACTCCCAAATTGGGAGAGGAACAGATTAAAGAGTATCCTTTTATTTTTCCCTTCGACTTCATATAAGGTTTTTAATGTTAAGTTTAAATATACTCTGACTTAACCATTTACATTTAAAAATCACATATTCAGGTAATGTTCTTAATATTGTAAAACAGTATTTGGATTTTAAATCTAATTTGTACATTTTTGTTTATACATTCTATTGACATCATAGTATAAACAATTTGGTATTTCATGCTCAAGGGCATGAAGCTAAGGGCAAATAGTGACTGAGAGATCACTGCCGTCAGTCAGACCGGCTGGAGCCCCCGGTAGCTCAGTGGCTTAAGGGTCCAGCATTGTCACTGTTGTGACTCAGGTCCCTGCAGTGGCCCAGGTTCGATCCTGGGTCCCCAAACTTCCACATGCCATGGGTGCAGCCAAAAATAAGAGTCAACCAGAGTTCCCGTCGTGGCGCAGTGGTTAACGAATCCGACTAGGAACCATGAGGTTGCGGGTTCCATCCCTGGCCTTGCTCAGTGGGTTAACAATCTGGCGTTGCCGTGAGCTGTGGTGTAGGTCCCAGATGCGGCTCGGATTCTGTGTTTCTGTGGCCGCGGCGCAGGCCAGTGGCTACAGCTCCGATTAGACCCCTAGCCTGGGCACCTCCACATGCCACGGGAGCGGCCCTAAAATGACAAGAGGCAAAAAAATAAATAAATAAATAAGAATCAACCAATCAGCCCAGGTGGATGCCCAGAAATTCTCCTTGACACTTTCTGCTTTATCCCCTTCCCCTGTCTTTCAGCCTCCACCACCTGGCAAAGAAAACAAAATCTACCATAAATTCCTTTCAGTTCTTTCTTTGAAGCTTCTCCTGAAAAGTCCAGGGTGAGGGAGAGGAGTGATTTCTGTGTTGCAGGGAAAAACATAATGACCTTGTTGCTTCATAGTTGAACCAAATCTCATGCTTTTCTTTTGCTACCTTCAAAATTTGTATCTTTCTGAATAGCCTCCGGAGCAACAAAATAATTACTTCTTTAAAAAATTTCCAACAAACATCTAAAAAAAAAGACCACTAGGAAATTGTAGAAATAGGAAAATGTTGGGAGGATAAAGGAAAGCAGGCTTCAGTTGTGAAAAAGAAGCTTCTTGTCTTCTTCAACTTCTCTACAGGAAGAGAACTCTGGAGATTTGGAAGAATTATCAAAAACAAGTTGTGAGACAAGCCACACTGCTTCAAGGGCCGTGGAAGAAAAAGGTGAGTAATACATCTGCTCAGATGAATTGCTCTGCGAGGCGGCTAATCCTTCAAAGCGGTCAGTGTTTCTCTCACCAGGCTTGGCTGAGCTGAAACCGCAGTTGACTGATCTGCTTTCCCTTATAACACAGCCTGCCTACCATGCTGACTGTCCATAGGGTTTGGGACTCCCTTTGAATGTGGATCCTGTTCTACCCAAAGCGTGCTTCTTACTGGTTAACACACTCCAGCTTAGAAACCTTGGTGTCCGCCTGAGAATGGAGTCAGTGTGCCTGTGTCGTGGGGACAACCTAGGTCGCCCTGGTAGGTGTCCTGGCGAAGAAGCGACTGTGGTCCCCAGCAGTGAACGGAGCTCTGCTCTTTCTGCAGATGAACACGGCAGCGGTGAGGCTGCTGGTGACAAGACAGAGCAGAATGACGATGACAGCGTAAGATCTCAGGAGGTGAGGAGTGTGTTTCAGATTTATTTGTTCAGACTTATTTAAGGACTAAAACCAAAATGCATTCAGAACGCTTACCCAAAGTTCTTCTTAAGTGCTTTTGAAGTAGCTCTCTTTTTTTAGTACAGCAGGACAGCGTTTCATGCAGTGCTCTTTATCAGTGTCATTTTGATTAATTTTGTTCTCTGCATCTTTATTTTATACAAACATTTATATGAGACCTATTTCTGTCGGCCACCTCCTGGGATCAGCCCAGAGCTATATGTCGGTGGCCATGTCAGTTCCTGACCCAGCAGCTTCACCTGGCCAAGCCGGGCACCAGAGCAGGTCAGAGAACAGGCATCTGCTGAGCCCCGCAGTCCAGCAGGACAAAATGGGAGCAGCGGCGGCGGCGGGGTGTGCAGGAGGCCTGCAGCGAGCGCCACGGGGGGCCCAGCGTGCAAGGCGAGGTCAGGGCTTCCTGGGAGGCTGCAGAAGCAGGCAGCCCTCCAGCCCTGCCTGCTCCAGGCCCCTTGAGATTCACAGAGAGCCCGGCAGGGCACAGAATCGCGGTGACCCGAGGCAGAAGCTCAGAAAACAAAGGAAACCACCTGCGCACCAGCCAGATCTTCTAGATAACCATTGCCAAGTCTGCCAGTCTGGGTACAGCTCTTTAATAGCTGTTTGTTTTCAGTAGTCTCCTTTATTTTTTATAAGGGCTCGCATTTGGTCGCTAAGACTAAATCAACATTTACCGGGGCATACATGTTTATTATGGAAGTAGAAGCTGACAGGAGTTCCCGTCGTGGCGCAGAAGTTAACAAATCCGACTAGGAACCATGAGGTTGCGGGTTCGATCCCTGGCCTTGCTCAATGGGTTAACAATCTGGCGTTGCCGTGAACTGTGGTGTAGGTCGCAGATGCAGCTCGGATCTGGCATTGCTATGGCTGTGGCGTAGGCCGGTGGCTGCAGCTCCAGTTCGACCTGTAGCCTGGGAACCTCCATATGCCACAAGTGCGGCCCTAAAAATCAAAAAAAAAAAAAAAAAAGAAGTAGAAGCTGACACTGAGCGGTTACTTCCATTACCTCGTTTTATCATAGTCTCAAGGCTCCCTGCATTCATACTCCAGTTAACATTGTTTATCAGGTGAGGGAACTGCACTGAGAAAAATGAAGCCTTAAGCCCAAGGTCACATGTTTTTAAGAGACACAGCTGAGTTTTGAGACCTCTTAGAAGAACTCTAAATCCCATTTTTTATTTTTTTGTCTTCTTGGGGCCACACCCGCTGCATATGGAGGTTCCCAAGCTAGGGGTCCAATCAGAGCTGTATCCGCAGACCCACACCACAGCTCACAGCAATGCCAGATCCTTAACCCACCGAGTGAGGCCAGGGATCGAACCATCATCCTCGTGGATGCTAGTCGGGTTCATTAACTGCTGAACCACCATGGGAACTCCTCTAAATCCCATTTTGAGAAAACTATTTGTATAAAGAGGATAAAACTTTTATTACTTTTTTTTTCCTTTCCCCCTTAGGAAGATCAGCCAATAATTATTAAAAGAAAAAGAGGAAGGCCTCGTAAATACCCTGTAGAAACAGCATTAAAAACAAGTAGGTATTTGGTGTTTTTTTCAGTTCCCTTACAAGAAATTTTCAAACTGATTTTCTAAGTGAGATTTTTATTTTTTAGAAGATGACTGCAGAACAGATGCTGGCATTATCACGGTAAGTAATTGCAAAGATGCAAACTCTTCATGTGTGTGCTCTTGGCCTGAAAAAGAGTATTCTGCAATATTTGCGTTCTCAGCTGTCATTTTTTTTAAGTGTTTGAAAAGCTTCAAAAGACTCTCAAACATGAAATAACCATTCAAGTAATATTTTGATTACCGTTAATTTCACATAAACATAATTCTTTTAGCCGTAATTCCACCTGATTCAATCCACACCTATGAGTTTTATTATATAAAAATTATCTAAACACTTATATTCTTGTCATTCTTGATTAAAACATAGAAAATAGCTATTTTAATTTTTGCTTTTTAGAGCTACACTTGCAGCATATGGAGGTTCCCAGGCTAGGGGTCAAATCAGAGCTATAGCTGCTGGCCTACACCACAGCAACACAGGATCTGAGCCACGTCTGTGATCTACACCACAGCTCACTGCAACGCCAGGTCCTTAACACACTGAGCAAAGCCAGGGATTGAAAACCTCATCCTCATGGATCCTAGTCAGGTTTGTTACCACTGAGCTGCAATGGGAACTCTTGTCTGATTTTTAGATAGCAGCTGTTTTATGGAAACCCCAGAGTGTCTCACCATCTTACTATTTTTACAGAGTTCCTTTTATAATAGAATATACCCTAATTTCAATACAAGGAAATCTGCAGTAAAATTTCATCTCTCTTTGTTTTTTTTTTTTGGCCACATCCACAACATGTGGCCAGGAATCAAACCAATGCAGCAGTTGCAACCTGCACCACAGCTGTGGCAATGCTGGGTCCCTAACCTGCTGCACCACAAGGGAAATTCTTATTTATCATTTTAACACCTTTTATCTTCGATTCTGAAATGTGTACCCAACAGAACCATTGTGTCAAGATTTTGTTGCATGAGTTTCAATGATAGCATTAGTAAGAGGACAAACAGGAGTTCCTACTGTGATGTAATGGGATCTCTGGAGCATTGAGACGCAGGTTTTGATCCCTGGCACACTGGATTAAGGATCTGGTGTTGCTGCAGCTGCAGCATAGGTCGTAACTGCAGCTTGGATCTGATCCATGGCCCAGGAACTCTATATGCCAAGGGGCAGCCAAAAAAGAAAAAAAAATTGCAAACAGACATATGTCTGCTGACCTAACAAAAACAAATGGGGTTCAAGCCTCAGCTCTGCCACTTACTCCCAGATCTGTGATACGGGCCAGTCATGTGACCCCCTTGAGACTCCATTCCCTTGGATATAAAGTAGTGTAACAACGCCTGCGTTAATTATCTCACTGGAATTCTCGTAAGACAGCAAAACCACAGAGCTGCATGGAAGGGTGTGAATACAGTTACCCACTCATAAGAGGGTTCACCAGAGTTGGGGAACACTAACATCGGGCCTCACCAGGTTGCCTCCAGTGCTCGTTCCCCAGTGTGGCAGCAGAGTGGCTGGGAGGAGCCTGCGGCAGCCCCAGTTCTCCTGTGGAAAGGCCTGTGCATTCAGAGCCGTAGGCATCCGTACGCGCTTGGTATATTTAATCAGCTGCAGAAAGGAAGGAAGGGTTCAAGTATTCTGTCCACATAATAGACAGGAGTCCTAAACCTTTACTGTTGATTGGCTTTTTGTGTGATGATGACAACTATTGACTCGAATTTTCTGTTTGTTTAAATTTAGGTAGAACCGTCTCCACCTGGCAGCAAACCGAAAGCGATGCAATCAGGTATAGAGCTAGAAGCACTGCTCTGTGTATGATCTGAGGAAGAGGTGGGGAGGCTGGCTGTGGGGAAAGGTTTTAGAATGTTATTCTTTCGCAGTGAAAATGGGTGGCTTCCTTGATAAAAGGAGCTCTCCTTGTAGCCACGAGGGACTTGAAACTAACGGCTTTTCCCGTGATCCGAGTCGCTCTCGGTTCTGTTACTCTGGGAAGCCTTCAAAGAGGATGGTGAAGGCAACAAAAAAGCAGAAGAGGGAAGACACTGCTGTGTCCAAACCACATTGTACCGGACGTGAAAAGGGAGAAATAGATCAGCCTGGGGACTGGGCACTCCGAGCACGGAGACAGAAATTCAACCCAAAAGTGTGTGGTTTTCAGAAGAATTTTGAAAGCAGCCTGTGCAGTTTCCAGAGCTAGGATGAAGAAGATAAAATTGGTTTTAATGAAGTATTTTTGTCCTTACTGCAAGGAGAAAAAAATATTCCAAAATGTTGATAATGATTAGCTCTGAACAGTGAGATAATAGGAGCATTTCTTGTTTTTTACTATTGCTTGCATTCTCCAGAATTTTTACAAAGTATAAATTTCATGGTTTATACTTTTTAACATAAAAACAAAAGGAACCGTTGGTGGGTTTTAAAGTGTTAACACAAGCAAAAATGACATATGTAATCATAAGCAAAAATGAATATGACAGCTATTTTTGATCAAATACATAGCATGGTCAGATCAAATAGTGCATATTCCGATCAGCAAGGTAAAGCTAATATGTAAGTTAAAATTTTTTCCACATTTAACTATGTGTGTGATTTTGTGTCATATTTTACTTTTTCTTGCCTCTTTGAAAATTAAGGCTTTGTTTATTGTTTTAATGAAAGGAGATTCTGCTTAGGTTTTATTTTTTACCACTTTTATTCATAATTATATAATATTTTAAATCCGTACAGATGCCCTTTAAAGACTATTTTGAGCTGTACGGTTATGCTTCAAGGGTTGTTGCTGTTCAGTCCTTTTCCGATCTGTGTAGTGATGCCCGGTTTAAGGTTGGGTTCGTCTCAGTGGCTTGGTTTTCCTTTTTTTTTTTTTTTTTTTTGGTTTTTAGCTCCTCCATCTGTATTAGTGTAGTGAATTTTCAGGAAAGGCAGCTACATAGTCATTTCATCACTAAAAGGTCCACCCTGGGGTTGTTGACTGTCTAATCAGCATGCTCATAATTTTAGCTTCAAAGAGTGCATTGAACTGCACTTGATTTTTTTTTTAACCAATACACATTCTCAGAAAATGGTAGCATCTACGGGAAGCAAATACACAAAGAATCAGGTCCTTTTCTGGATACCGTGGTGTAAGTATATGGAGTGGAATGTGTACCACCCTACCTGCTAGTTATGTGACTCTGAACAAATTGCCTAAATCGCGTTACTCAACGACAGTTTTCCTACCTACCAATTCAGTGTGATTTCAGTGAAGCTTGACCTGCAGTTCCGGTTGTGTCCTGGGGACTCCTAAACCTCCCCTCCCCCTGCCCTTTCCGGATTCAGAGCATTTGAGCTGAGATTCTGAAGGTGGTCTAACCCAAGTCCTAATCTCACAGTTGAGAAAACTGGGGCCCAGGGAATTTAAGTAATTTATGTAGATGACAGAGCTTATTCATGGCTGAGGGGTCTGAAATGCAGAATTCAGAGTCCTGATCTTCATTCTGATTGCGTTCTGCTTCACTATCCCACCTCAGCCTGTGCTTGGCTGATGCAAAAAGTAGTGATAAATTGTGTAACACTACCTTGTTTTTTCTTGTCTTTTTAGGGCCGCACCCGCAGCATATGGAGGTTCCCACTCTCGGGGTCAAATCAGAGCTGCGACCCCTGGCCTACACCACAGCCACAGCAATGTGGGATCTGATCTGCGTCTGTGACCTACACCACAGCGCATGGCAACTCCGGATCCTTAATCCACTAAGCAAGGCCAGGGATCGAACCTGCATCCTCATGGATGCTAGTCAGATTCCTTTTCTCTCATCCACGACGGGAAGTCCTGTAACACTACTTTGATTAGCACTGGTACACTCAGAGATAGCAAGCCAGACTGTTGAAATTTAATTTGACACTAAGAAAGTATTGATGCAAAGATTTTCCTTTTCTTAAAGATGAGTCCAATAGAGAAACACCTAACCTACAAGAGCGAAGTGGAAGCAATGTAAGTGTTCATTTTCTCATCAAGACATGTCCTTTAGAAATGAACTTCGTAAATGCTCAAGTGACCACCCTTTCAACTTCCATTTTATTATGTGTAGGACGACGGTGAAGAAAAATCTATAGCAAGTGTGCGTCGGAGAGGAAGAAAGCCAAAGCGGTCACTCACTCTGTCTGATGATGCTGGTACGTTTCTGGCAGAGTCTTAATTACGGAGTCTTATCATCTCAGAATCACTTTTTAAGAGTTTTTTCTTTGGATGAGGAAAATTCCAGTGGGGAGCTGCTAGTATTAATATTACATAAATACGTGTGAAATGGCTCTAATCCTGTGTCAGAAATGGTACATCCCAGATGCTTTTCTGAGTACATGTGAATTTTTCACAAATGCTGGCTGTGAACTGCTAAGTAAACTATCACAAATGTGTTTGAGATTAAGTTAAACAGTTGTGAATCGCAAGTGCTGAAACTAAAAGGAAGTGGAAAACCACTTCTCCTGCCTCCAGGACCCTGATATGCTATGTTCTGAACCCCGGGACGCTGTCCTTTGGAAGTGTCTATGGGAACCATGCAGTCCAGGTGTTACCCTTCTGTCTGCACAGAATCCTCAGAGCCAGAGAGAAAACGCCAGAAATCGGCTTCTGAAGCAACTGAGGACAAGAGAGACCAGGAGTCAGATGAGGAAGAGGACGAAGAGGAGGAGGATGAGCCCTCTGGAGCCACCACGAGGTCCAGCGCCAGATCAGAGGCTCAGAGGTAACGGGGCAGCGCAGGGTTCCAGAGCCTTCACCAGCTCCTGCATCGAAACAGCTTCGGGTTTCACAGGCCCCTCCTCTCGACTCACCCTTTCATTTTCTCCTCAGCAGAGAGCACATGCTCCCAGCCCCCTGACATTTCAGTTCCTCCATTTCTGAGGATCACTTTGGAATCTTTCTGTCTTTCGAGGGCTGTACCCACAGTGTATGAAAGTTCCCAGGCTAGGGGTCCAGTCGGAGCTGCAGCTGCTGGCCTCCACCACAGCCACGGCAACACCAGATCCGAGCCACATCTGTGACCTACACCACACCTCGTGGCGACACCAGATCCTTAACCCACTGAGCGAGACCAGGGATCGAACCTATGTCCTCACGGATCCTAGTCAGGTTCATTACCCCTGAGCCACAGTGGAAACTCCCACTTTGGCCTCTTTGCCAGGTTTTAGACACCTGTTTGGTGGAAGCTGTCAAGTTCCTTTTTTTTTTTGTTTTTTTGTTTTTTTTGCTTTATCTAGGGCTGCACCCACGGCATATGGAGATTCCCAGGCTAGGAGTCTAACAGGAGCTGTAGCTGCCGGCCTTCACCACAGCCACAGCAACGTGGGATCTGAGCCACGTCTGCAACCTACACCACAGCTCACGGCAACGCCGGATCCTTAACCAACTGAGAGAGGCCAGGGATCGAACCCGCAACCTCATGGTTCCTAGTCGGATTCGTTAACCACTGAGCCACGACAGGAACTCCCAAGTTCCTTTTTTATTAGACACGAGTAGAGGCCTCATACTGTGCTGACTCTGTGGGTGGAAACACAGACACACTTGGCACAGCCCTTGTGTGCAGTGTGCTGCACTGCGGCGAGAGGAGACAGCAGGCCCACCCCTGCTGTAAGTGGTCCATCACCGGGAATCGCCTGTGCGCCCCCATCTTTGACTGACGTACCGGTGGTATCTTAGGTTTCCCAAAGTGCGTTCTCCCAAAGCCTAGTATAGCCAGGAGCCTCTGGAGAAAAGAGGACCATGGTCACGTGAGTCCGGGAGACAGCGGGGAGCTCTCTCCCCTCTTACGCCAGTGTCCATTACAGTGTTAAAGGCTGTCATAGCCCTAAAGGAAAGAGACCCACTTAACTTTATCACTTAGTAAATGCTTTGTGCCTCCCTGCCTGTGTCATCATGTCACCGACTGCTGACATCAGTGTTCCTCTCCCCACAGCACATTTTGAGAAATGCTGTATCTCTTTCCAGTTTTGTGACTTCTGAAGCGTGAATGCTTTCCATTTTTTATGTGATTCACAGGGTATTACTTGGTGTCATCTTCCATGCTTCCATTTACCCAAGATTAATCAAAAAGTTCAAGAATATTTATTGCAAGAGTATCATTTTTGGAATTCCCATTATAGCTCAGCAGGTAAAGAACCCAGCGAGTATCTGTGAAGAGGCAGGTTCAATCCCTGGCCTCACTCAGTGGGTTAAGGATTCAGCATTGCCGTGAGCTGTAGTGTAGGTCACAGACATGGTTTGGATCTGGTGTGGCTGTGGCTGTGGCATAGGCCAGCAGCTGTAGGTCCAATTCGATCCCCAGCCTGGGAATGTCCATATGCTGCAGGTTCAGTCATTAAAAAAAGAGAGAATATCACTTAGTAACACCTACCACTGTAGTATAATAGTAATAAGGTGTTATATTTGCATAAAGACTTAAAATTAGCCTATTTCTAATTCCACTGGCGGCCTAGTGGTTAAGGACTGTGTTGTCACTGTTGTGGCTTGGGTTTGATCCCTGGTCCAGGGATTTCCACATGCTGCAGGCACAGCCAAAAAAAAAAAAAAAAAAGCTCAGTCTTTCTAATCCCTCTAAACATGTACAATATTAGCCATTTGTGCCGTGGTTCAGCTTCTCCAAGAATCAGATTTTAGATCCAAAAGACCTTAGGAGCTAACAGGCTACAGGTAAGGTGGTGGCCTCATAGCTGACTTTTAAGTGGGGCAGCTCGATCAACAGAAGTCACAGACTCAGGATTTCTGCTGATGGAGGAGGTGGGGTGCATTTGGATACAGACACCCCACCAGCACCAGCGCCTCCCTCTGTAAGTCGTGGGCCGATCACCCAGAACAATGGAGTGCAACTCAGTTCCATGGGCCTTCAAGTGAGTGTCTAAAAGTAGCTAACAGATTTGCCTTTGAAAATTCATTTTTCAGGAGTTGCAGTTGTGGCTCAGTGGGTTAAGAAACCAGCTAGTGTCTATGAGGATGCAGGTCTGATCCCTGGCCTCACTCAGTGGGTTAAGGACCTGGTGTCACTGTGAGCTGATGTGTGGGTCACTGATGCAGCTCAGATCCTGTGTTGGTCTGGCTGTGGCAGCTGTAGCTCCGATTAGACCCCTAGCCTGAGAACTTCTCTATGCCTTGGGTGCGGCCATAAAAAGATAAAAAAAAATTTATTCTTCTAAAATAAATCACATTTGACTTTTGGTTCCATAATTACCTGGATTATCAATGCTTCTGCTTAACACGGTTTAGGAGCTTGTAATTTACGAACGGGTTCTTTCTCTTCACTTTAGACTCCTTGGCCTTGGTTGACTGGTTGCAGGGCTCTGGCTGGAATCGCAGGGATTCTCAGGGTCGGGCGGGGTCTCAGTGGGTCGGTCAGTGGTACTGAGCATCGGTGCATCCGTCACAGCTCCAGCAGCTCTTTCTGCTTCTGCCGCGACCTCAGGGCAGGGAAGGCTGTCCCTCCCGGCCTCTCTTCTGTGTTCACTGGACGCTGGCCTCTCTGCTTCTACTCTCCAGCCCGCGTGCGACTTGCCCTTAAACACTGGAGGGCGGTCCCGGGGCCTCTCTTCTGTGCGGTCCCCCTCATCGTCCTGTCTCTGCTCAGTGTGTCTGCACTCTCTTTAGGGAGCAGGTGCGCTCGTGAGTCCTGGAGAGACCTGTCCCCTTGTTTTCTGGAAACTGTGCCCCGCACACCAGCTCAGCACTTCTTTTCCTCCTGAGTCAGGCCTCTTCTCACCTGCTACTTGTGCAGCCGACTGTTTGGACTCGATTACAGAGCCTTGACATTCAGCTTTGGGAATTGTACTTTCGTCAGTCTTGGCCCGTTTTTCTGCTCTGGAGAGCCAATATATTTTCTGTTTATCATAGATTCATCTTCCTCTAAATCACAAGATACTGTCCCTCACGGGGAAAGCAAAGCTAGAGTCATTTAAGCCGAGTTAGGGTGGCTTAACCTAGCGTGTCCTGTGTTTCTCCTGTCTGTTTTGGGAAAGCCATCGACGTGTGCAGCATTCAAACTTGGCAGCTCAGGAACAGTTTCTCCTAGAAATTGCCAAAACGTAGCAAGAGAGAAATTACCTACTTGTGAGAAAGTCAATAAAGTGTGCCCTCCCCATTAGGAAGGTAAGTCTGCTTATGCTTCACTTTGCTTTTAACCCCTGAGACTCTTTGTGGTGCAGCATCACTTAAATTTACATTTCTTTTAAGATTTTTGTCTTGCCAAATAACTGTCTTTGGGAATCACTGGTTTCCCAGAGGGAAGCCTGGTCCAGACACAATAGGAACAGCTGAGAAAGGGGCCTTGCCATCTGCCCTGCCCGCTTCTTCCTCCTTGACGCCTTACCTGCCAGCTTCTGTCCACCAGGACCAAAGGCAGGTCCTGCTTCCTGCCCCAGCGGTCACGGATCTGAATGCTCGGTTAGCCCCGCGCAGCCCAGGCAGGCAGGTAGCAGCACAGGATCGCTGGTGGTTTGCTCAGAGCGTTGGAGAGAAGACGAGGTAACAGGAAAGCATGCACTGGAGGCCCGGCCACTGGCCAGCGTGCCCCCTCAGCGCCTGGTTCCTCTCCTTCCTCCACAGGTTGTGCCCAGCCCTGCTCCTTGCCTTCGCTTGTACTAGTTCTTTTTTTTTTCCTTTTCTTTTTTCTAGGGCCACACCCATGGCACATGGAAGTTCCCAGGCTAGAGGTCAAATTAGAGCTACAGCTACAGGCCTAGCCACAGCAGCGTGGGATCCAAGTCGTATCTGTGACCTACGCTGTAGCTCATAGCAACGCCGGATCCCTGACCCACTGGCTGAGGCCAGGGATTGAGTCTGCGTCCTCATGGATATTAGTTGGATTCGTTTTGCTGCGCCACAACAGGAACTCCTTTTTTTTCTTCTTCCTTTTTTTTTTTTTTTTCATTTTTGGCCACCCAGCAACATATGGAGTTCCCGGGCGAGGGCAGTTCCAACCCAAGCTGCGGCAGTGGTAACACCGTATCTTTAACCCACTGTGCCAGGCCAGGGATCAAACCCGTGCCCCAGTGCTCCCAAGACGCTGGTAATCCCTTTGAACCACAGCGGGAGCTCTGTGCTGGTTCTTTGTTAAGGAGCACCCTCGCCACCTGCTCCCGGTCAACCAGGCCCTTCCCTCCTGCACACCCACCCGTCAGGACCGCCCCACACCCCCCTCCGTACGTCCTCATCACTGTCCCGCCACTGTCTGGTCGGGGCTGTGCAGCTGACAGCGACTTACGCCGTTGCTTTGGATGTGGTGGTTTTGTTTCCCTCCCTGAGCTTCCTTCTTTCCTTTACATCAGGGGCTTTTCTTCTGCACATTATAGAATCAAAAAAAAAAGCCTCTTCACAGTCTACGGATGCTATTTTGATGTCTCTTACCACGTTGGACCTCACAGCACACTTGTACATTTGTTCTTATCCCCACGCTGTAGGAGGGCCAGGCACCTTTCATAGGGATTGGCCCCTTCATCCTCATTAAGTTAGACGCGGTGCTTCTCTTTACATGTGAGGAGAAGCATCTCAGAAAGGTCTGGTTCATTATTTCTCAAAATGAATTGTGCAGACCAATCACAGAGGCCCTTGCTAAGATGCAGGCCCTGCTTCTGTAGGTCGGGGGTGAACCTGAGGATCTGCGTCTCTAACAAGCCCCCAGGTGGTGTCAGTGCCCCTGGTCACAGGCCACCCTCTAGGTGGAAAGAAAGGGCCTGCCTGGGTGACCGAGCAGGCTCACCCAGCTAGAAGCACCCTGTGCAAAGCCGTTCTCTGCTGCGTGGTGTCCAGTCAGCACACAGTTCATCCTGACTCTCCCCGGACGTGGTTTGAAGTGGGATATCAACGAGCACTGCTCTTTAGCCATTCTCAACACGTACATAGATAATATGCTGAAACTACAACATATACAATGATACTTGATTTCTTTACTTCTTGCCGTTAAAGGAACTGTAAGCAAAGCATGTCCTCCCGGCAGTAAAGTCCCATTTCTCCATCTCCTGCAACTTTAGTTTTCCAGTGTCTTGATTCATTGATTTACTGCTTGCTTACACACGTCGGGCTTTGTACTCGGCACTGGAGAGAGGAAAATGAATAAACTCAGCAGCTGCCCTGGAGAAGCATCCTGTCCCCTAAGGGGACGTGTGTGTACCTGACTTTCAGACTCTTTTGACAGCAGCCCCCAATAAGAATGTGTTTTGCGATACTGACACTGTCTCAGAAACAAATTATCATGAGCCAAACTTAAGAGATATGATGCCAGTGGTATTTTTTATTGTGTTCTATTAATATGTTGTTTGACAATAATAGCTGTAACCTAAGGTTTGAGAAACGCCAGTGGATAAATTAACAACAGGAAGGGCTGTGGAGAAGACGCAAAGCACTGTGGCATTTCTGAAGAGCAGCTTGCTCCGTGATGAGGAAGGCTTCCAGAAGGGGTTGCTTTTGAACTGGGGCTTCAAAACGAGGTCTGCCAGATAGGAGGGGTGCAGATTCCAAAAAGCAGGTACCTGCCGAGGCGTGAAGGGGCGGAAGAGCAGTCTGGGGACTGGGGCTGCCCTGGCAGGACTGGGGTGCGGGCGGGGCGGAGTCGAGGGCAGGTGGAGGGGGGCTCGGCGTCCTGTGTTCCGGTGACTGGTCCTGAAGGCGTGATGGCCCGAGAGACAGAGGCAGGCAGGACGGGGACACTGACACGGTGAACTCGTTTCCAGCAAATCATTCTAACGGCGGAACGGAGAGCGGGGCCGGGCTGCTGGCCGTCAACTTTTTTATTGTACAGGTAGACGAGCTAGGGCCTAGAGAAGAAGAAGGTGGGTTTGGCCAAGCTCAACGCCTAGAGGGAGCGGACGGAGCTCGGAGCAGAGCACAGGCTTCCAATGCCGCCGCCGCCACCCTGTCAGCATGGGAGGCTGCAGCACAGCGCCCGCGGGCCCCGGCTCTCTGGAGGCTCCTTTTCCTACGTAGCCCTTACCTTGGCTTTCTCTTCTTGGCTCTGAAGTTCAAGTTCAAACATCTTCCGTTTTTTTTGAACTCCCAAATTATTTGAAGCGGCTCCTGTTGTTAAGTCTTGCTTCTGTTCACTGCAGATCGAAGGCGCAGCTCTCCCCTTCCGCCAAGCGCAAGAGAGAGGCCAGCCCTCCCGGAGCGCGCACCAGAGGCCAGCAGAGGGTGGAGGAGGCCCCGGCGAAGAAGGCCAAGCGGTAATCATGCCCGCAGGCGCCCCGCCGCTCGACCGGGGCTCGCGAGGAGGGTCGGGCCGAGGGGCCCAGGCTGCTGCTTCCAGCCAGGGAAAGGCCGTGCATGTGCTCCGAGGTCCTACGTGCCAGCTTTCTCTTGTTCTGTTTTCAACAGCTTTATAAACAACTGTTCATAGAAGGTATTATGTACATTTATTTCAGATAAAGGAAAATAAGTTTACTTTGTATCTGAACTTAAAACAAAGTAGTTGTATATTTTAACATTCGAAATTGGGATTTCCCGATGTGACACATCACCCATGCGGCCCCTCGCCCGTCGGACGCCAGGCTGCCTACTGGTAATCTGTGTACAGCATAGAAACATGTACAAATAGGTTGTATTTTACTCTGTGTATGATGCTAATCAATGAACACTTTATTTATTTTACAGAGGAAACTTATCTGTGAACTTTACTATATATCTGTTTATTTTATTTTATTATTATTTTTTTTTTTTATGAAAAGGGGGTTTTAAATGCTATGCAGTCATTAGCAGAGACGTGGCAGGACTCCGCCTGCCTGGTAGCTCCCGCGTCTGATCCGCCGGGAGATGCAGACTCTTCTCGCATGTATCCAAGTAAAGTAGTTTAGCTCAGGAAAGGGTCTCCGCGGCCTTTCCGTTGACAGTTATGGCTCCGTTTTTTTTTAAGAATGTAACTTGCTTTTAGATTATACTCACGTCTGACTTTACTACCAGCCCCACCGGCGAAGGAGGTTCGGTCCAAGTCAAGACCCGCCCGTCGCCTGCAGCAGAAGCGCCTCCGCTGGCGTTGATGCCTCTGAGCTGTCCCGGGTCCTTCCCACAGCGTCGCTTCCAGTGAAGAGACGTGCGTTGACGCTTAGGTCACTCCTGTCAGTCCAGCTTCTTCAGGATTTTACGTTGTTTTGTACACAGTTATTTCAAGATAGAAACTGGCTTTATTGCCAGATTCTTTTTTAACATGTTTTAACTCCCATATGAGCAAACTGTCCAACTTAAGTTTTTCATAAGATTAAACTTTTCTTAAGATCAAATTTGTCTCTAGCAGTGATGTGATGAGTTGCCAAATAATTGAGATTATTTTAAAATGTTTTGTTCATATTCTTGTTTTATAATTAAAATTTACATTCAGTGTGTGTGAAGTTTTTTTTCTTTTTGACTCTTAATGTAAGGTGGATATTTCTGTCATTTTACATTGTTTCTTACTGAGATTTTATATATAAATTATAAAACATTTCCCAAAACTTGAGTGGTGAGAATTTTTTTTCCCCTATTTAAAAACTTCTCCCGGAGCTCACGTCGTGGCTCAGTGGTTTACAAATCCGACTAGGAACGATGAGGTTGCGGGTTCGATCCCTGGCCTTGCTCAGTGGGTTAAGGATCCGGCGTTGCTGTGAGCCGTGTTGTAGGTTGCAGACGCGGCTCGGATCCCGCGTCACTGTGGCTGTGGCGATGGCCGGCAGCTACAGCTCCTGTTAGACCCCTAGCCTGGGAACCTCCATATGCCGCAGGTGCGGCCCTAGAAAAGGCAAAAAGACAAAAAAAGAGAAAAAAGAAAAATTATCCCTGTGAAATAATAATTGGTCTTAGATATATTGTTCCATTTTCATATTCAAATGTGAGTCACTGCTGGCCTTTCTCGGGTGAATCAAGTGTTAGATCTGGGGGGAGGGGGCTTGGGAGACAAGACTGAAAACTCCTCATTTCATTTATGTGATCGAGTTCAACCAAAGCTCAAAAATCTAAAGTGACTCGTCTTCAAGTCAGTGAAGGGTAAGAAGCCAGACTAGGTTTCAAGGCTCCAGACCAGCTGGCTTTGCACTGGCAGTTTAGATTGGTTCACCAGGATTCTGTACCCGAAAATGTATTCTCAGCACGAAAGCAGTGCCGCTCCACCTAGCAGCGCCTGCTCTGGGCATGACCTGAGGGCTTGGGCTGCGACGAAATGCTGCCTCTGAGTGAAGCGGAAAGTGCCAGAGGGAACTCGGCGAGATCCTTCCCTCCAGGGGTTCCGGAGCCCGTGTGGGGACGAGGTGCCACCCCGTGGGCACTGGAAGTACATGCGAGCAGTTCTTGGCCACCACGGTGATTTGGTGCCACTGGTCGGTACTTGGACGCAGGTTCAATCCCTGGCCTCGCTCAGTGGGTTAAGGATCCGGCGTTGCCCTGAGCTGTGATGTAGGTGTTGCTGTGGCTGTGGCACAGGCTGCCAGCTGCAGCTCCAATTAGACCCCTAGCCTGGGAACCTCCCTATGCCTCAGGTGTGACCCTAAAAAGCAAAAAAACAAACAGGGTCTCTGGAGAGCCAGCTGGCTGAGGAGAAGTGGCGTTTGCAGAGCCGCAGCGCAGCCGCCGCAACGCGGAGCATAAAAGGTGGGTTCAGAGTTAAGAGATTTGGGAACAACATCCACACTAACTACTCTGTAGAACAGACGACTAACTGGAACTGACTACATGGCTCAGGGATCACTCAATAATTTATAAGAACCCATATGGGGAAAAGATGGGTACAGTTACACGACTCACTGATTCACTTTGCTGTACACCTGAATCTAATACAAGGTTGTGAATCAGCTATACTTGAATAAAATTCAAGTTAAAAAGAGAGAGAGTAGCTCAATCATCAGGCCAAGCCACACCCCTGAAGCGTCACCTCCGTCCCGCCCCTTTACATGTACTTCAGTTTCTCTGCAAGAACAGCCGGCCTGTGGGTTTCCCTTATTCTCTGACTAGCTCAGGAATGACTCTAAGGGTGCAATTCAAGTTTGTAATTAATCTAGCAGCTGCGAGTTTTGCAACAGTGGGGCCCTGACAAACACCTCAGGCGCCACGCTTTCTAAAGTGGAAACTCCAAACACATTTTTTTCACATTCTCGGCAGAAACCATCCACGTCCTCATTCACTCAGTCTGCATCTCCTGAAGCGTCAGTCTCTCCATTAGCTTTGAATAAACGTGCTCCCCGTAACCACTGGCAGAGTCTGTTCCGTGATTTTTTTTTCAAATGTCATCTTTTCAAAGTAAGTCTATCATCAAAGGCCAAAGTTGTTTTTATCTGTCTGCGGAACCAATTTGTCAGTCTTCAGCAAGTCTTCCTTGAAAGAATCAAGGTAACCTTTTTTTTTTTTTTCCATCCTCAGAGAAGTATTCAACAAGAATTTGGCCCTGTTTGCCTTCAAACACTGTTGTTCATTTCACTCCTGTCACGTTGGGGTCCTCTGATCCTTCAAAAAGATTCTTTCCCCTGTACACATTCTTGGAGTTTAAACGGATAGCTTTAAAAAAAAAAACAAAAAATTTTTTGTCTTTTTAGGGCTGCACCCATGACATATGGAGGTTCCCAGACTAGGGACTGAATCGGAGCTGTAGCTGCCGGCCTACACCACAGCCACAGCAACACGGGATCCAAGCTGTGTCTGCAAACTACACTGCAGCTCACAGCAACACCAGATCCTTAACCCACTGAGCAAGGCCAGGGATTGAACCTGAGTCCTCACGGATGCTACTCAGATTCGTTTCCACTGAGTCACAATGGGAACTCATAAAAAAAAATTTTTTTTAATAAGGAATTCCCATTATGGCTCAGTGGGTTATGAACCCGACTAGTATCCATGAAGATGCAGGTTCGATCCCTGGCCTCGCTCAGTGGATTAAGGATCTGGCATTGTTATGAGCTATGGTGTAGGTCACAGATGCATCTCGGGTCCTGAGTTGCTGTGGCTGTGGTGTAGGCCAGCAACTGCAGCTCCAATTCAACCCCTAGCCTGGAAACTTCCATATGGCATAGGTGTAGCCCTAAAAAGCAAAAAAATATTTTAAAAAATTAAAAATTAATAAGAAAAGGATAGAAAATTGCTCGTTTCAGATTTCTTTTTTTTGGTCTTTTCTTTCCTTTTTTTAGGACCACACCCACAGCATAACCCACTTGATCCTTAACCCACTAGGCAAGCGAGACCAGGGGTAGAACCCACGTCCTCATGGTTACTAGTCAGGTTCATTACCGCTGAGCCACAACTAGAATTCCCATTTCAGTTTCCTAAAATTAAAAAGAAAATCCAGCCTTTAACTGAAACTCAAATCTCAATAAATTTGGCCACCTTCCACCCCCAGGACCCCTACTTCCTTCTGACCTAAATGTGGATGGAATTTCGAGAGGGTTCTTGCTGCTTCACTAAGAGCCCACCTTGAGTGTGCAGGGAGCCTGTGTCCCCAGCCCCGGGTCACCTGCGTTTGTGTAGGGATTGCTCCTCGAGCTTCTTCCTCTGACAGTTGCCAGGACAGCCCGGTCCCATCTGTTCATCTGAAGTTCCATTAGGCCTGCGTGCTGCCACAATATCCTGCTCTCCCCTTCCTGTTGCTAGCCACACTTACTCAGACGGAATGACAGAGTTTGCTGTAATTCCTTGACATAAATCTCTCCAGTAAGCTTTCTCCCCCGATCCTGACCCCCTTTCTCTGAAAGCTCGCTCTCCTGGCCCTTTCCCTTTCCGAACCCAGGCCAAAACATCCCATAATGGAAATAAACATCTCCAACTTAGGCCTCAGAAGATGATTTAACAACAACAAAAGAAACTGAAATATGTGATTTGTGCTAAAAGGCTGAGGGAACAGCCACGTAACTGGGGAGGATGGGAGCGTTTTCCGTCCGAGCAGGGCTCCTAATGCGGAGGCCGTGCTCTGCGTGACCTTGAACGGGCCCTTGGCCTCTCTGCGTCTCCAAAGTCCTCATCTGTGAGTAGAAATTCTGATACCCCTTCCTCTGATCGCAGGTTGTGTGAGGATAAAATGAGAGCATACATTCAATACATACCTGCTACGATCCTACTGTGCGCCAGGGCCCCTGTCGGCCCTGGGGACTCTAGGGTGAGAGTTCATGAGGTTCATACGTTCAGCTGCCCACAGCCTCCAGTGGCTCATCCTCATGTGACTGACATCTGATGCTGTGAAGGTACCGCAACTGACTTCCCCTCAGGAGCATGTGGAGTAGTTTCCAGGTTTTTGGAAATGAAAAAGTGAGGCTATGGGCATCCTGGTATGTGTCTTTTGGGGAACTTTGCTACACATTTCTGTGGGGTTGATTCTCTTTTCTGGGGGGTAGGGGACGGCGAACCTGCAGTATAAGGATGTTCCCAGGCTAGGGGCTGAATCAGAGCTGCAGATGCAGGTCTATGCCACAGCCACAGCAATGCAGGATCTGAGCTGTGTCTGCAGCCTACACCACAGCTCACAACAATGCTGGATCCTTAACCCACTGAGAAAGGCCAGGGATCGAACCTGTGTCCTCATGGATGCTAGTAAGATTCATTAACCGCTGAGCCATGATGGGAACTCCTAAAATTTTGTTTAAAGGAGTTCCCGTCATGGCACAGGGAAAATGAATCCCACTAGGAAACATGAGGTTGTGGGTTCGATCCCTGGCCTCGCTCAGTGGGTTAAGGATCTGGCATTGCCGTGTGCTGTGGTGTAGGTCACAGACATGGCTTGGATCTGGTGTTGCTGTGGCTGTGGTGTAGGCCAGCAGCTATATCTCCGATTCAACCCCTAGCCTGGGAACCTCCATATGCCACAGGTGTGGCCCTGAAAAGCAAAAATTAAAATGAATTAATTAATAAATTAATTTAAAAATTTTTAAAGAGGGCTGTTTTTCAAGTTTAAAAAGTAGTCATTTAAATAAAGGTATTAATGGAACAACAGTTTAAGTATCCAGTGTTGTCGCAGAAGCTGCTGGGGTCGCTGCTGTGGCATAAGTTTGATTCCTGGCCCGGGAACTTCTACACACCATGGGAGAGGCCTAAATAAACAGGTAGCTAGATAAGAGTATTAAGGAAATAGAGATTATAGATAGATACACACAGAGGGCAAAAACATGAAAAGTGGTGTGTATGCAAAGGGCTGTAATTTAGGAAATATTACTCTTAAAAAGTCACTCTTTTGAACTACACATCTATGCTTATCATCACTGAGTGGCACATATGGGTCCATTTTTTATTTATTTGGGTTTATTTTCTTTGGCCACGCCCATGGCATGTGGAAGTCCTAGGCTGGGAACCGAGCCACAGAAATGACATCTCCGAAACCTTAACCACAAGGCCACCAGGGAACTCGAGTCGGTTTAATTAAGGACAAGTGCTTGGAAAAAAAAAAAGTCAGAGTTCCCGTTGTGGCTCAGTGGCTAACAAACCTGACTAGTAGTATATGAGGACGTGGGTTCAATCCCTGGCCTCACTCAGTGGGTTAAGGATCCAGTGTTGCCATGAGCTGTGTGGAGTAGGTACCAGAAGCAGCTCAGATCCTACGTTGTTGTGGCTGTGGTGTTGGCCAGTGACTATAGCTCCTATTCAACCCCTAGCCTGGGAACCTCCATATGCCTCCAGTGCGGCCTTAAAAAGACAAAAAAATAAAATAAAAAAAATAAAGACAGGAGTTCCTGTCGTGGCTCAGTGGAAATGAATCTGACTAGGAACTGTGAGGTTGCAGGTTTGATCCCTGGTCTCTCTCAGTGGGTTAAGGATCCGGCATTGATGTGAGCTGTGCTGTAGGTCGCAGACGCAGCCTGGATCCCGCGTTGCTGTGGCAAAGGCTGGCAGCTACAGCTCCGAATAGACCCCTAGCCTGGGAACCTCCATATGCCGCGGGTGCGGCCCTAAAACGACAAAAGACAAAAATAAATAAAGAGAAGTGCTTGGGTTTGGGGCACTGGCAAACCATTCTAAAGCAGTGGGTTTCCTTGTTTCCAGAAGGAAAATGTCAAAACAGGTAGGGGTGGGAAGTTCCCAGCAGGACTTAGGCCTAAAGTAATACGTGAGCTGGACCTGGCAGGTGGTGAACAGCGTCTTTTCAAAGCAGCACATGTTCCTGTTTCTGTGTTCTTTGCTGGACCTGGTGGGTCAGTGGAGTTTCCACAAGGAAGAATAGGACAGAGGGCACATCTATGGGACAAACAGGAGGGAAGATGTTACAGGGGTTCAGAAGACGCTCAGGGAGTCACCGGATGTGCTGGGAGGTGGGGGAGCAGGGCAATGCCTCACCCGTCACCGTCACCCTTGACCTCAGTGTCACTGACGATCTGAGGACTTCTGAGCCTTGGCTAGGCCCCAAATCCAGACCCCCTCCTCTTTCCAACTCATATGCCTAATCCTCAGACCCCAGCAAGGGTTTCATTCCTCCAGGACTTTCAATCCATTGATCCTAAATCTGTCACTTCGCTCATGTCCTTTTTACCCTAATCCAGCTTAGGTTCCATGGTTCTATGACTCTAACCCCCCCCCCCCAAACAGCCGTAAATTCCTGGCTTCTCTTGTTAATGGCTCAGCAATGCCCCAACTGTCTGCCCACTCCACGCCGGGGCTGTGTGCTTCTGCGTATGTGTTTCCTGAGCAATGTTGGTGGAATGGTGCTGGATCTTCCTCTTTATCCACTCAAACCTGATTCTCCCCCCAAGCCCCTCCCCATGTCCCTAAGTAGCATCATCGACCCACTGGACAATTGACAACCTGTATGAAAAAACAGATTCTGAGAGACAAGGCAGATTTGTTTGCAAGGCCTGAACTTGATGATGTTTTGGGTGAAACGCGTCAATTTGTTCAGTTAGTTTCTGCAGGAACTGAAGAACCTGCCTACAGCTTTACACCGACTTCCGGTGCCCTTAACCGCCATCCAGCGGCCGCTCGGGTCCAGTTCGCAGAGAGGCAGCCTGCGGAGCCGGCAGAGAGGAATCGGCTTTTAGGTCAGGGGGTCTTGGGATCCCGCTGCAACCGCCGATTTTACCCCCTGCCCTGGCATAATGTGAGTTTTCAGCGGGAGTCTGCATTTTCGGTGACTTAAAAAAAAAAAAAATTCCTCTAGATGTAATCACTCCTCTATTATATCCCTGACAACTTGAGGCTGTGGAAACATATAACTAGGAGCAAAAACATTCTTTCTTATGAAAGCAACTTTTTTTTTCGGCTTTACGTACCACACTGCTTCTTTACATCGGTACCGACACAGCCCTCCCAGGTTCCCGCTAGGTGGCGCTCGTCCTCCACTGTATCCAGGAGGTCTCTGGCGTCTGTACCTTTTTTTAAATCATGAAAGGTGATTTCCAACTCTCTTTTTTCGCAGGTAAGACGAGGCTCCCTCCGAAGGAAAAATGTCTTCGGTGAGGACGCATCGCAGCATCTCAGAATCTCAAGCAAAACCTAGGTCCCCATATTTCTGAACTCAACGAACTTCCATCACCTGGCTGTCTCCCTCCACACGCGGTTTAATTTATTGATAATAATAATAATGGCACATTTCTTTCTTTCTACATAACAGGGTTTAGGTTCCGATCCGCAGGCCTCAACGTTCTTTATTTTCAAAAGTATGAAACAGAAAAAATCGTTAGCTTTGCCTGCCTGAATTCTTTCTTTGATTTCCTTAAGTACGAAATTCCTTTTCTGATGAATGAGTACCATAGAAATAAGTAAGGAAGGCAATGGGAAAGATTTATTGAGAATCAACGTGAAGGTTTATGAGAAGAAGAAAAAACAAAAAACGGTTAAAGTAGAAAAACCAAACTGGGTTGGCATGACACAAAGTCAAAGATTTGAATCCTGACTTACTGACGGTGAAGTCATTTAAACTCCTCGAGTTTCCTCCTCTGTAAAACAGAGATCATAGTGTTTTCTGCTCATTCCACTCTCAGGCTTGTGTAGATTAAATAAAACAATAAGCTGTGGTTCCTGGCACATTGCTGGTGAGGAACATTTATTTAAATATAAAACTACCTTGGCCCATAGTAGCGGTATGACAGCAATGGACCACGCGCATAAAAAAAATCCAGGTGGGGTCTGGAAGCGAATGATTTAGGAACCCAGGAGCCAGTGTCTGTTGGCGTGTCGCTTAATGCTCAGGATGCTCGGAGCACCCTCGGGAGCCTACGGATGGGGACAGAGAGTAAGTCCCAGGTGCGGCCTGCTTGGGTCTGGCGAGGAGAGCCTCCACTGGCGCCCTGTCCTCGGCGGTTGGCTTGCGCAATTTAGCAACGCCTCGGAGGGCGCCAGGTACAAACCCTCGTTTTAAAGGACTGGAAACCGTGGCCTAGAGACGGCAGGTGACTTCGATCAAGGCCATGACCGTCTCAGAGACCCGCGTGGCCTCCCACTGCAAAGAGCCTCCGGAGGTCCCGCTCCCGCCGCTCTGAGCGCAGGAGGCCGTCTCATCCCGGGTCTCCCTCCCTCCTGCCCAGGGCGCAGGTGGAGGGCGGCGCGCGGAGGCCCCACGGGAAAATCTCCGCAGACTCGGGTCCGGGGGAGCGCAGGAGAGTGCGCAGAAGCTTGCAGCGCGCTCCCGAGGTCTGGGGTTCCCCCCTCCTGCCTCCCCAGCTCTTGCATCCTCAGCCCACGCGGTGCAGCCAGAAGAAACCCCACCATCCCCGGCAGCGCGCTTCGGCTCCAGGCTGTTCTCGGAGCTTGAGGGTGCGGCACGTAGGGGGCGCGCAGGAACTAAACTGCAAAAGAGGAAAGGGAGGCGGAGGGTGGAAGATGGAAAGGAGAGGGAGAAGACAAGAACAAAACTGGGCGAGGGACTGGGGAGGAAGGCACCACGTAGAGCCGAGAGCCTCCTCGAAGACTGGCGGGTCACGGGGGCTCGCGGGCCCCGCAGATGCCCAGGGCTCTCCCCGGCCGAAGCTCGGCGCCGATCGAACTTTAGGTGCGGTCGGGCCGCCGCGGGTCCCGGAGCTCGTGGTCACAGCGGGAGCAAATCGCCCGCGATAGGCTGGAAGCGAGGTCCCGGCTGTCCCGCGAGGACGCGCCCGGGTCCCCGCAGATCTCCAGCCCTGAGACACGCGCTGACTTGCAGAGTCCTTGCCAAACACCCCCACTCGCCGGCCCCGACTCTGCAGGTACCCGCAGGAAATCTCTGTGTATCAGACCACCTCGGCTCACCGGCCCCCAAAGCCTTCTCATTCCCACCCAACCCCTTATTAGACGCAGCTTGTAGTTGCACCTCCAGACCCGTGTGTTTACTCTCCGCCAACAACCAGCTCCCGGCCCTGCCTGCAGTCATGCCTCAGACCTCCGCCGCAGTTGCCCGAGATGGCGCGCACCTCCCTTGCCGTGCGCCTCTTGAAAACTCGGAATGCGGCCACTTTCTTATCTGGCCCCGGCACACACAAAAAACCAGACAACTCGCCGTCACCGAACCGCATCTTTCTAAGATTTGAAAATCTCTACCCAAGCCTGTGGCAACGGGTATATTCTACTTTGATTTGGGGTTCTTTAAAAAATGAGGAGGGTGGCGAAGTCATGGTTGTATTTTTAAGGAAGCTTTATATAGCCTCCCCAAACTTACTCTAATGTTGGGTCATCTAACCCTCAAACATCTCTGCATGTCTGTGTGTCTGAACGCATTCTATGCGTGTCCACACCAAGTCGTCACCCCAGAAAAGGACGGCTGTCTTGAACACACACTTCACACCTGTCCGTTTCTCAGCTGGGCGATCTGTGTCTATCAGTCTCCTCCTTAACTCGCCCCCAGATGGTAAGAACCAGCTGTCCAGGGTGATGGGAGAGGAGGGTAGCAAAGAATAACTGAGGGTTGGCAAGAAAATAGACAACTTTCTTTGGAAACCTCCTAAGCGTTCTGTTCTGTGCCCCCTCTGGATCTGGAGAGCATGTCTTTGCTTATACTTGCAGTTCCCTAACACCACATTTAAACACCTTTTCCTCAAAACTGAAGTAGTGGTAAAGAGCCTTAAAAGGACAATTACCCCTTCAAGAGTGAGTTTTTCCCTACATATTCTACAGGATCTGCACCGTAGTGTATTTGAGATGCAAAAGAACATCAGGGGGCTGAAATGCTGGAAAGCAGAGATGTCAGGAACCCTACGTGCCTCCACTGATCCTGATCCTGATCCTGTGACTTGTATGTGTATTTCATCCAGCAGTGCAGAATAAGAGCCACCAAAAAGAAAGCTACAAGGATGAATATTATTTGTTTTAGTGGCACCAAAAGCATCAACCCCAGGAATTCACTAAATTAAAATCAAAGTTAATTAAACTTATTGAATGATTCAAATTGTGTATTTGGTTTTAATTTAAACCTCTGGTAAAAATTTATGGGAGACAGTAAAGTATGGTACTTGAGCAAAAATTCTAATTTAAAAATAAATAATATAAAACGTAACAAATGTTTGGATATACTCACGATATTTGTGGGTTTTTTGGCTTGGCTCCTACTACGTAAAACAATGCATTGCTCATTTTTAAAAGAGCATTAATATTACAGTTCAGGACCTTTATTATAGTAATTCCCAGATAGTCTTTTAAACAAACATACCTTTTTCACTTTTAGTCAATTCACAAGTAACAGAATATTTAAAGAACAAACAGGAAGTTTTGATTTTGTACGTCGTGTAAAATTTAGCAAACTCCAAGTAAATTCAATATTGACTGCCCGGGGAAATGACAGCGCAATTTCCAGAAATTCCTCCAAAGATACCTTCCAATTTCTCGCTTGACTTTAGTTGTATTTGTACCATCTTTTTTTCCCTTAATTCCTCTATAGAAATTGAATCAAATAAAATTCAGCGAGGAAAGCAAACTATTTCTAGGGTGGTTTTACTTTACTGATTATTTCAGAGAAAAAGAATTACCAGTGAGGAGACCGTGAAGCTGTCAGGGGAAAAGAAACATTTTGTTCTTTCGAATCTATAAATCTTCCTAGAGAACAGAAACTCCGCGGGCGATTTATAGAACGGCATTATCTTGGGTTTCCCCCCCAGATCTGACTCAACTAAAGGGCATGTTCCACGAAAGTGCTAGAACAGGTGGGTATGTCTATAGAGGCAAGAAACGCAGTTTCTCGGACAGCAAGTCTAGATGGACGAGCCTCTCTGTTGCTGGAGGACGCTTCGAGCACCAGGCTTGGGAGGAAAGGGGTTAAGACAGACCCTGACTTTCTCCGCGCAGCGTGCCCAGTTTTGTCTGTTCAAGTCAACGTCGCCCAGCCGGAGCCAACCAATGGGCGGCCGAGAGCGTCCGGGACGGCCCAGTGAAGGGGCGTGGCCTGAGGCTGTCACTCAGCAGTGAGGAATGACACTCGGGCGGGAGGGGGGTGGGGTACGATGGAACGCTGGGGAAGGCAGGAGAGAAGAAACAGATAAAACCGGGACAGCGGGTAAGAAGGTGCCCCGCGTCTCTTGGAATTCAACGGCCGTCGTCGCCCCCGCCGCCGCCGCCGCCGCCGGGGGTGGGCTCCGGAAGAGCCAGCCCAGCAGGGAAAGGAGACGACGATCCAGGAGCGAAATCCTGCAGGCGGGGAAGAGACAGAGGCGCAAAGAAAAAGTGACTCGGGCCGTGCGCCCCAGAGGCGCTCAGGAGGGGACTGCAGCCTCAGAGGGGCCTCGCTGATCTTCCCCCCACGTCCTCCGAGGGGCAGACCCCGGCCCGCCCCTAAGGGCGCGAGGCGATGAGATAATCCAGCTGAGCTACGAAAGGAGAGCGTCTGGCGCTGGATTGGGGGGAGGGGGTCTCCGGGTGGTGTGGGCCTCGGAAGTGGGGGCGAGGGTCGGCGCTGATCCCGGCCGGGCCAGAGGGGGGCGGAGGCTGCTGGGCAGCTCAGGAGTGGGCTGCGGGGGCCTCGCGCGCAGGGCTCACTCGCGCAGCGGCGGCCCGCGCGCTGCATCCAGCTCGGAGCTGCCCCGAGCCCCAGCCGCCTTGCCTGGCTGGCCGCTCCGGCCCGCGGCGCAAATGGCTGTGCGCGGCGGCAACACCTTGACGCCCTTCTCCATCCAGGCGATCCTCAACAAGAAAGAGGAGCGCGGCGGGCTGCCCGCGCCGGAGGGGCGCCCGGTACACGGGGGCACAGCGGTGGCAGTGGCTTCGGCGCCCGCTGTCTGTTGCTGGAGGCTCTTTGGGGAGACAGAAGCGGGCGCGCTGGGGGGCGCCGAGGACTCTCTGCTGGCGTCGCCTGCCGGGACCAGAACGGCTGCGGGGCGGACCGCGGAGAGCCCGGGAGGCTGGGACTCGGACTCCGCGCTGAGCGAAGAGAACGAGGGCGGGCGACGCTGCACGGACGCGCCGGGGGCCAGCGGGGCCTGTCGTGCAGGAGGGACCCTGGGCCTCGGCCAGCCGGTCTGCCAGCTGCCCGCCGCCAAGGACCTGGACGAGGAAGCCGCGGGCCGGAGCGACAGCGAGATGTCGGCCAGCGTCTCAGGTCGGCTGAGGCTTCGCGGGGAAGGGGGCTAGGCTGAGGGCTTGGGAAAAAAGGGCAACTACGCCAAGTAGGGTGGGCCTGCTGTGAGCACCCTGCACCCTGGGGCCCCGAGCTGTCCAAGACCCTAAGCTCTGCATGCTGGCGCCGGCTGCTCTTAAAAACCCCCGCCTCTGGAACCGAGCCCGAGAGAAGACCAAGCAACTTCTCAGAGCCCTGCGTCCTGACACAGGATGTTTTAGACTGAGCTGGCCAATGCACCCTGGCTTTGAGTCCATTGCTAGTGCCTTCAGCTTAGTGTGTCCGCAGATCCCCAAAATCAATGAAAGGGAAAAAAGAGGGGGCCCAGAAATCTGGGGCAGCCGGTGCCCTGGCCGTGGCCCAGAGATCAGAGGTGTCCCCAGCTCGAAATCCCAGAGCGTGGCCCCACAGCGCAGAGATATGTAGGAGGCATGTCTAAGCGGGCCCAAGACCAGCCGAGCCAGAGCTTTGGGAGAAGGGTTTATTTAGCTCCCCAGACCCCAGGCCGGTAGAGCTGCGCTGGGCTGAGGACCCAAGAAATGAAGGCCAACCTTGCAGCCAGCTGCTGGCAGAGGGGCTTGATTTAGGTCATCCCAGGCTCAGCCAGGAGAGGCGCCTCCTCAGCCACGAGCAGGCACAGTCACATCTCAGACCTCCGAGCCTGCCCTCTCGGTTGGACTGTGCATAGGCCTCATGCTGGCCCCAAACAACTAGTATCTGCTGCAGGCCAGAGTGCTGGACCTCTCTGCTAGGGCCCTGCAGGGGGAGCCGGGAAGAGGCCAAGGAGCTGGTGTCAGATTAAGGCCCAAGAAGGGACAGCCCCCTTCGCCCCCAATGCCCAGCTCTCTTTACATTACCTTTCGAAGAAAAGAGAGAGGGAGAAGCCTTGGAGCAGCCTATTGCCACAGCCCTCTCTGCACAATTTCAGGAGGGTGGGGGCGTAAGCCTCTGACTACTTGCCTCCAGGATCCATCTCCCCACTTTCCCTTTAGGTGCAGCCAACGCAAGTGTGCTGTGGTGGCCAGGGTGTGAGAGCGGGTGTGGGGAGGTGGGTGAGCCCAGGGAGGGATTCCGAAAGGCCATCTAGAACATCAGGTCTCAGCGCTGAGAGCAGAGACGGTTTGCAGGAATGCTCAGGCCCCAAATCCTGAGGGGAGCTTGGAGCCCAGAGAGGGCAGGGAGCTGGATCTTGGCAGCACAGCGTTGATAGAGCGCCTGAATCCTTTGCCGGCTCACAACGAGACGAGATGCAGGAAACGAGTGGAACAGGGCTCTAAGACTTGTCTCCGGGACCCGCGGCTCCCAGGCCCTTCCTACCACTCGGGTGGGATCAAAGAGTATTTCCGCCCCCCACCCCCATTCCGCGGTTGAGGCCGGACCCCACTCCTCAGCAGCGCTGACCGTCTCTTGTTTCTGTTCCCACCGGTCCGCAGGCGACCGCAGCCCGAGGGCGGAGGACGACGGCGTTGGCACCGGGGGCGCACGCGTGCCCACCCTGTGCGGCGGCGGCGGCGGCGGCGGCGGCGGGCCGGCGGGCGGCGCGGAGGAGGAGGAGGAGCCGGAGCCTGCAGCGCCCAAGCCGCGCAAGAAGCGCTCCCGCGCCGCCTTCTCCCACGCGCAGGTCTTCGAGCTGGAGCGCCGTTTCAACCACCAGCGCTACCTGTCCGGGCCCGAGCGAGCAGACCTGGCCGCGTCGCTGAAACTCACCGAGACGCAGGTGAAGATCTGGTTCCAGAACCGTCGCTACAAGACCAAGCGCCGGCAGATGGCCGCCGACCTGCTGGCCTCGGCGCCTGCCGCCAAGAAGGTGGCTGTAAAGGTGCTGGTGCGCGACGACCAGAGACAGTACCTGCCCGGGGAGGTGCTGCGACCACCCTCGCTGCTGCCACTGCAGCCCTCCTACTATTACCCTTATTACTGCCTCCCGGGCTGGGCACTCTCCACGTGCGCGGCCGCCGCGGGCACCCAGTGAGCCGGCCTGGACCGAGGCAGCGGAGGATCCTCGCGCCCCAGCTCCGGACGGGCGCTGAAGGCGGTGCAGATTGTGCCCTCCACCGGGACGCCCTGCCGAGGCGGCAGGTGAAGGATAATATACAGCCCTGATTCTGCTTTCCAGGATGCGCGCTCTGGCAGCGGGATCGGGTCTACCCAGAGGGAGGAGCCGTTTTCTAATTTGAGCAGTGGCATCTAGGGGCCCTGTTCCCCCCACTCCTCACCTGCCTGGAAGCCTTTGGACATTATTTATTACCACCACAAAGCTGGATTTGGATTGTGTCTGCCCGGGGATGGCGTTTCCCCAGAGCAGAGAGAACTCCTGGAGACCACATAAGCCTGAATCCCAGAATTTCAGGCCTGCCGGGAGCTTCGTGCGCTAGGCCACACTAGTTCATGGTATCCATGCTACCAATCTATGTGTATCTACATATCTATTATTTTTGGAAATTGCATTTGTTACAAAGCGGTGCGGAACCCTGGCAGTCCCTAGGAGCCCCAGGCCAGGGGTTCATTGAACCGTGAAGGGTTGGTTCGGTTTGCGGGTTTGCAGACCCTCCGCTCCATCCCTCCCCGGCGTCAGAGCTCGGGTGGGGGCGCCCGATCGGGCGCTGAATGTACGGAAGGGAGCTTCTGAGCACAGGGCAAGGGCCCCCTCATCTTCTCTCTCGGAGGTCCAGGGCTGCAGCCAACTCGGGGAGCTCCTGGGAGCCCCCGAAACGAAACCAGGAGAGAGCACACCCAGGCGCCCTTCGCAGAACTTTCCTTTATTTCTTTTTTACTTTTTTTAAAGGAGGTTAAAACTTGTAGCACTTTTCAGTTGTTTGTATTCAAATGACGGCTATTTTTGTATTCAATGTGAGTATCCCTGATCCGTCTTTCCTCGGCGTCCTCCGCAGCTGGCCGCCGGGTGCTGTCTTTACCGTCCACCCTCCGCGCGACTCCTGCGTCCCGACCCAGGATTCTCCCATCCCTGTCCCTGCCCCTAAGACAGGTGATCCTGTCAACCTTGTGTCAGCGTCGCCGCTTTTCGCCTCCTTAAAGGCACTGTGCACTCAACAAGAGTATTAACTTTAAAAAGATTTGTGAAATTTGGAAGCTCTATTCGTTGTATTTTTCCCCCCTTTAATTTATAAACGTGTAGTTTAACATGCCTTCCTGGAAGCCGTGTTTTCTCTGAGCCTCTCTCCGTCCGGCTTTGGGGGAACCGGTAACGTGGAAATATCTGGGGTTCATTTTCCCACCTTTTTTTCAGTCTCCGACGGGATGCCTGGCTCCTCCCGGAAGCAGCCCGGCTGCTCACGCCCAGGAAGGATGTAAACCCGTGCAACTCGGGGAATCTCTATTTCCGGGACTTTGCAAGAGTCACTGAGGAATCCCACTGAAGTCCAGAGCAAATATATAGGATCTCCCCCGCTTTTTTTCCCCTCGTGGGCACCGGTGTCAGAGTCTAGGAAGGGCCCATAGGTCAACCCGCTGCCAATTTCATCCTTTACCTCAACCTGTTCACTCCTCCACCTGCTGGCATCCTCTGCTTTCGATCTTCTGAGCGTTTTCTCTAAGCGATCCTGTCATTATTTCGTTTCAGAATAGGCTAGCAAAAACTCGCGCTGGAATTCTGAAACAATTAGGGGCAATCGAGGAACTAATACAGTGTCTCCCAGGGAGAGTCACCAGCACTTTATCCCTGGGGGATGGGGGTGGGGGCTCAGATGACACTCGGCCTTGTCCCAAAGCGCTTCCACGCACTCCCTCAATGACACGTCGTCATTCGATCAGCGCGGAAGCCCACCGTGGGAGCAGGGGATGGGCAGGGCGATGGTTACTTATTACCCCATTTTAGAGACGAACGTGCCCCGCCGGTGTTCCCCAGAACGCCTCTCAGATGCCAAAGATTCACGGGAGCGAGGCGCTCGCCGCTACACGCCCCTGACGCCGGGTCCGTGGCGAGCAAGGAAGTTAATGCCGCACTGCAGGAGCCGAGGCCTCCAGTCCTCAGCCTGAGCCGGGAAAACCCTGAAACCCGGGCCCCGTCTGCTTTCAATTTCACCCGTAGCGGATGCGCCGCTTCACTCTCCTCCCCGGCGATCTTTCCCAGCCTCTGACCCCGGGGCTTTGCCACCTCCAAGGCTTTAGCCGGGCTCCTGAAACCCCTCCGGCCCCGCGAGGGGTGGAGAGTCGCGACAAACGCTTTACCAAAAATGAAAAAAAAGAATTCCCGCTTCTGGAAACAGTGAGACACCAAGGCAAAAGCCAAGGCCCTTAGGCTACGCACACTGTCGCCTCCAAGTCC
Source organism: Catagonus wagneri (assembly GCA_004024745.2). NCBI lineage: Eukaryota > Metazoa > Chordata > Mammalia > Artiodactyla > Tayassuidae > Catagonus > Catagonus wagneri. The sequence continues at coordinate 2,494,411 of PVHT021183710.1, read as the reverse complement.
AACTACCTTCCGAAGGGTTCCTGAAGTCATTTTTGTTTCTTTTTTGACGTGTTTAAAAACTCCATTTTAATTTCATCATTAATCACTAACGCATTTCTCTTATGGACAATTAGAACGTTTCCGATAGTGCTAGAATCTCCTCTCTTCTCTCCAGGGACCGGCACTAATGAGGGTTTTTTTGGGGGGGGGTCGGGGTTTTTTTCCCTTCTGAAAATGTCAATTGATCGTGGCTGCATCTGGAGAGGGTAGTTTGTTCTCCATCTTTGCAGATTTGGAATCCAGAGGACTGGGGAGTTTCTTCCGGAGGCTGGAACAGCTCTCCTTCCCTTCCTCGCCCCCTCTCCAGTCCCCTGCCTGGACCAGTTCTGCTGGGAAGCTCAAATCACCTGGGAAAAAAATGACTCAGACGAATTCAGTTTGACCCGGATTGTTGCAGTCTCACTCTGAGCAGCCCAGCGGCTGGCGCTGGCTCGAGCATGACACTAGATCTGATTTCAGGTGCTGGAGGCAGCCTCGGGCTCCAGCTTGCCCTCCGAGGGTTTCCCACTGCATTTCATGACCCAACATAGATGTCTTTACCTGGGCCCCAGGCCGCAGACGTGGCTCCTGTTGGAAATTTTCTTTATTAATTTCTTCATTTCCTTTTCCTTCTCTACTCTCAACCAGTCCTTTCTTTAAAGATCGCAGAGTCCAGCCTGCTTTCTGCCGGCCCTCCTTCCTGTCCAAAGAGATGTTTCCTCACCCACTCCCTGCCTCCCTGGGCCCTCTCCACCTTCTCAGGGCCTGCTTGCCCAGAGCAACTGTCACCTGAGTCTGGCAGATTTTTGGTTTCATCCTTCTCAACCCCTTTCAGGCCTTAGTGAATCTCAGAGCTGACCTTAAAGATCACGGAGTCCAACTCACAACACTTAGATGGGAGCAGTGGCAGTGGCCGGAAAGGGGTAGAACACGTTGTGACCAGTGCTGAAATCAGTCTCAAGGAATCAGGCTTAGCCTACAAATCTTGCTCTGAGTAGTAAATTTGGGATGTTTGGCTACCAGTTGGTGTGTGTGTGTGTGTGTGTGTGTGTGTGTGTGTGTGTGTAACTCAAACCCCTGGACCTGTTGACCATGGTGATCCCAAGTTGCATCTCACTCAAAGAGACTTGATTTGAGGGACTTACAGACCCCGGGAGAGTATCTAGAAAGATCTGGGCCAAGCAGGGGGAATTTGAGGATAGATTCTGTTTCAGAAAATAAATGACTTCTGGCCACAGCGAATCCCGCTCCTCCACTCTAGCAAAAGAAAGAGCGTGTCCGCGAATTTGATTTCATTTGAGAAGGTCAGAGGTGAGCTCCAACACGACATCCCTGTGCCTTTAAGAGGCAGCTTAGTGGTAGCCTTGCCTGAGACCCTGAGAGACCAGGTGGAGGGGTGGCATTTGAAGGAGTGTGAAACTGGCAGAGCCTGACACAGCCACACGGAGCATCTCACAGAGGCAGGACCTCATCCAAGACCTGCAGATACTCCTGGGGTGGCCGTGGGGCCCCAACCGGCCACTGCAGCTGAGTCCAGCCAGGCCAATACTCTGCTCATGTTTCATCGCTCGGAAAAAGGCAGAATCCACTCTCCCTCAGTCCGTAGAGTTCACCTCACTTTACAGAAAGATGCCTGCCTCGTAGAAAGATGCCTTTGGAGCCTGAGCAGTGGGGAGAATCACACATTTTCTGAAACCAGAACACAGGTTGAGCAGCTCCTGGGCTGAAAGGATCAGGAGGGGATGCAGGGAGACCCTCGCTGGGGCTCAGGTCACTTTTGAGGGGGCTGCAAGGTCTTGCAGGCCACCTACCTCCCCTTGCTGGGCAACCACACCGAGCTGTGTGGGGCTGCTGGACACGGCAAATGCTTGAAAGCACTGAGGGCGGTGTTGGGGGCTGCTGTTCTAAGTCAGGCTGCTGATGAAGAGGTGAAGTCCACACCTTGAGCCTCGAAGGAAGCACATGCAGAGGCCTGAGGGGCAGCCAAACAATACAAACCACCACCACCAATGATCATAATAACGATAAATTACGTCCCTTTGTCTGGGGCATTATGAGTGAAAAAGTGCTTTCTGCATCCTGTCCCACAGTAGTTGGCTGAGGCCACCGTAGCCAGGTGGACATGACCTTCAGTTTGCAGCTGGGGAAAGAGGCTCAAAAAAGTGAGGTGACTTGTCCAAAGTCACAGGCCGTTAAGAGGCCAAGTCAGAATCATTCCAAGCTAAGAAGTGTATTTTAGAATTTGAAATGGCAGAGGGAATTGTCCTTCAGTTCCAGAGCTAGCATCCCTCAGATTTGGCTTTAAGGTTGTTGGATTACAAATAAGTGGGTGTGCTTCGAAAACCATTAAGCACTGTGCAGCTGGCATGGACTTATGATTGTTGCTAGTGTTATTATTCTGATGATGATGATGAACTTCTGAGTCAGCCGATGCAAAACAATCTTCCTGCATCCTTCAGAGGTTTCCAAGTGCCCTGTGGCGTGTTCAGTGAAGGGGCCCTCAGAGAGGTAGAGACCCTGGGCCTCTTCCAGTTTTTGAGTCTCCTGATAAATAGATTTTTAAAATGAAGAAATGCCAAAACAGGGTTGCAAAATGTGTGTTATATTGTAAATGGTTACATCATGTAATAATTTAAGGTGTTTTTTTTTTTCTCTAGCCACACATAGAAGTTATTCAAGATAAACTGGGTTGTTCAAATCATTAAACCATTTATTAAATTTAAAAAATATTGATTTCCAAGGCCCTACAAACAGGGGTGGTCTGGTGTGCGGTCCAGGTTAAGTTAAGCATTTGAACTTCTTTCAAACCTTCTGGGGTATCTGAGTCTGTGCCTCCTATGAAGGAAGCGTCAAAAAGTCCAAATTTAGGGCAGTTCACGAACTAAGCAAACGGCCTGCAGCCCCGCGCCCCTCCCGAAACGCTGTCGTTACTGTTGCAGATTTTTGCTTTGAGGGACAAGCAGGAACTTAGCTTCTGCTGGACCCGGAGCTGACCCGGAACCGTGGCACAGGCGAACAGCACCTCTCTGTTCCTACTGGAATGTCAAGTTCAAAGGGAACATTCCGTAGCTGCGGGAGCGTGGGCCTCAGCCCCGAGCCTCTGGCGAGGTAAGCTTGCTCGCGGGCTCAGCCGGTCCCTCTATGCTTGCGTGAGCGTGCGTGATACACTCCCCCGCGCAAGGCCTACGTCCTATGAACGCACGGGTTTTCTCCATCCTCCGCCCCCCAGCCGCCGCCGATCCCGGGTGCGGCCCGCAGCCCTGCGGTTAATGCTCCACAAGCCAAGAGCGCGTGGTCTCTGCTCAGGCCTCACGGTCTCCAGCGAGCGCCTGCTTCCCTCCGTGCTGTTTCTGCAGTTGCAACTTTGGATCCAGCACAGGGGTTGCTCAGGCCTCGGAGATTCTTGGTCAGTCCTTTCCATCTCGGCCTGGCCCCCTCCCAAGCGCCAGAATCAGGCTTCCTGACAGAGCAGCGCTTCCTGGGACTCGGACGTACACCCGGCTCTTAGGGAAATCCCGGTCCTGGAAATCTGGGATGCACAAGGTGAGAGCTTCTCCCTCCAGCCCGCAAACCCGAGGAGGGCGGGGAAGCGGTGGAACGGGCTCAATGGCTCCATAGATTCATAAAGTGATTCTGCTTGGGACTTAGAGGCCACAGGCCAGGAGCAGCTCTGCTACTCATTTGAATCGTAGGCAATTAACTTCTCAGAATCTCTACTTTAAAAAACAAAGAAACCAGAAGAAAGAAAGGAAGGAAAGTTGGGAGATGCACTTTAAGACTTCTGGGTAGTGTTGTTGGTGGTGGGGGTCTACACTCATCCTGTTTAGAGAGAAAATAAGGACAAAATTGTCTCCTTTTTTTTTTTAACTTTAAATAATGCAATGCCCTTCGTGAGTATTTTAAAAGGAGGCCACCCTTAGGTCATTATCTCTGGGCTCCTTTATCTGCTTCCCCGGCCTGGGTGGTCAGCTGATTTGAAAAGTCCAGTTTTTCCTCTTGGAGGACTTCTCCCCACCCACCGAGCTTGGGAGGGAGGAGACCTGAGGCTATTCTGCTTCTGTGGCCCCGCTAAGTTCCAGAAAGTCCCCATCCTTGGATGGAAAACGCACTGAGTTAAGAAAAAAAAAAAAATTAATGCCACAAGTGTTTTCTCTCCCTTGGTCCAGCAGAAAGCAAGGGTGGGCAGCACGCTGTAAAACAAGAGCCAGTAAAGCTGCTCGTTTTAATAAGCTTATTAACGTTTTTGAATGGCTTCCCTTGTGCGGCTCCGAGGCCTCCCTCGGTGGCGTGACCGAGTGGGCGGCTGGGATTTTTACGCACGGGCAAGCACACCCTGCACGCAGGCTGCCGCACAGGGGGCCTGGCGAGGCGGGGGGTGGCCAGGCCGTGCCCACAGTGCCAACTCCGGAGCTGGGCATCCCCGGCTGGTCCCCGCCCTTAGCAAGACCGCGGCCATCAGTGGATACAGGGCTGCCTGGGGTCAGAGGTTGCGAGGGGGCTCAAGTGATCCTAGATGTGACCCGGAATTGTCCTCACAGCTGCGAAGGCCCGGAAAGTCCGAGGCTTTGTCCTGCTTTATCACATTTTTGCTGTCTCTTTGTAAAGGGTGCTGATGGAACTGACATTGCTCCCTGGGCAGGTGTCCTTCTGGGGTGGGCCAGCATCCGGGCTTGGTCCAGCACAGCTTGGAGCCGGTGAAGGGGAGTCACCTGGACGACTGACCTCGGGAATCCCTCCTCCTCAGGGTCACCTCGACGCTGCCCCTCCTTCTCTTCCCGGGAGAAGCTGAGCGACGTCCTTGGCCCCGGGATTGTGGGAAACGAAGCTAGAGACACACGCAGACAATGTGGTGAGAGACAGTAGAGAAGAGGTGCGCGTGGACACAGGGCAGGTGAGAGAGAAATCGGGCTCAAGGCATGACCTCGGCCGGCGAAGCGCTCAGTGTATTTCAGGTCCCAACTCACACCCGCAGGCCTTCCCGGAAGCAACCCCCTCACCCCCCGCGCAAGTTTCGATTAAAAACCCTTTCGGAGTCCTTCTCGCCGTCCCTGTCCTTAGGACTTGCGGAGTGATGAGTGCTGCTGGGCTCGGTGTTCTGCTCCGCCGTCCTCTGGCCCGGCCTAGCGAACCCTGGGAAGACGCGGCCCGGAGGGCTTGCGCCCGCGGTGGCCCTCAGCGCCCAGCGCCGAGCCTGTCTAAGGTTCAGCACTGATGAACAAGGGCCGAGATCCCCAGCTTTGTCCTTGTCTGTCCCCTCCGCATCCGTCCCGCACCTCGGGCTCCAAGCGCGGCCGCGGGCGCGCGCAGGAAGCTAGCGGAAGACAGGCGGGCCCGCGGAGCTTTCCCGGACTGGGCCGAGTTCTTTTCTCCCCGCCACAAGGGCGCGGGCCCTGGGGAAAGGCCGAGCGCGAGAGCTGGATGCGCTCCGGGGTCAAGTTATCCCGACTTGGGCTCTGAGATTCTTCCGAGCGCCAGCCTGCTTAGCTGCGAGCGAACTCCCGGAAGCGTCTCAACCTCAGATATGATGGTATTAATATGCGCATAAAACCTGACCAGCTAAGAGCTGGAACACCGTAGCCCTGAATAGACATTCTGTTTCTGGTTTCATTGGGTTGGGGAGCGATCCAGTTTCCGAACTTGACCAACGCTGTGCTCGCAGAGGCCCAGACGACCGGCAGGGCGCAGAGACCCGGCGGGGCCGAACTGGGGAGGTAGAAATACCCTTGGAGAGGTACTGGCAGTAGATCAGGTGGCCCGACTGACTGAGCCCTTAGCGGCCCTCGACAGAGGCTTTCTCTGAAGCTTAGGGATGAGCCAGGGCTCAGGTCCTGGAGGGCAATGGGCCCCTAGCTGGGCTAGGGCCTTTCCTGGGACCGCCCTAGTTCTTGGGACTCCCAGCTCAGGGCCCGGCATATAGTAAGCGTTCAAAAGTTCTTAGATTCCTACTGTATTGCGATTCTCTCAGCCACTTCCGTTGAATCCCAAGGCAGGTAGTTCTGGTTCCAAGACAAGGCACAGGAGTGGGAGAAGGTGGTGAGTCCAAGAGCGCTCAGCTGCAAAGGCCCAACCCAGGCATTCCAGCCTTCGATCTTTTTGATTCTCCAGGAAGGAAGGCAGTAAGAGCTTCCTCCTGAAAAACCCTATTGGACAGAGCGCGGATTTGGAACAGGCCCATTTATGAAGATCCAATTCAAGCTGCACAGCTGAAATTGTGGATAATTACATCCCCCACTCCATCCCAGGCAAAGATAGTGTAATCTAAGAACTCCTCGCTTCCTAGGCAGTAGGACAACGAAATGCTAGTAGCCTAAATAGTAATAAGCTTTGCAAGGTTAAACAAGGACATTTACCATTATATATAGAGAGAGAGATAGAAGGACAGGGAGTGAGAGAGAGCGAGAGAGAGCAAGAGAGCGGGAGAGGGAGAGAGATGGAGATAGTTAAAGAGTGGACAGGGAGTGTTTGGAGATTATAAAAACCACCTAATGATTGAGAATAGTCAACCCCCACTGGCAACCTGTGAGGCAACTGTTTCTGTGCATCCTGTGCAGCTGCTGTTACGATTTTAAAATAAATGCAATACATAGACTTTTAAGGTTTAGTAAAGAAATACATTCATCTGCTTTCCAGTGGATTCCTTCTGCAGCAAAATTTCTTTATTTCCTAAGATGTGCATTACTTATTTGACTTCCAATCATTGGTTTCCACACCATGCTGGTACTCGTATTGGTGGGAGGCTGGTGCCTTGCTTTCCCACCTTCCGGGGTTCAGCTCTGCAGAGAATGCACCCCCAAAGCAGCCCGGGAAGACAGGATATATAGGAAGGCCAGCTGGGGTCCTACCCTGCACAGGTGCTTGGCCAGAGAAGGACCTGAAAAGAAATCTCCAAGGCTTATCCTAAACAGAGGTTTAGTGGGGGGTTAGTTAAGAGAAAAATCTTTTTTGGGGAACGTCTTTCTGACATTTTTCCTTCCTTCTGCTCTCATTTATTCATTTGTTGAAATATTCAGCATTATTTGTTAGGTGCCTACTCTGCACAGAAACACAGAGGAGAAAGCACCCCCCGCCCCCCCCGTGGACTTTACCATCTAGTGGGAGACAGGGTAGAAATACCAAAAGGAAAATAAAGCAGGCTGTGGGTTCGCAAGAGCGAGTGCAGGGTATTATTTGAGAAATTGGTCGACGAAGGTCAGTGGAATGTCAAATATTCGCTGGAGCCCTTAAGGTGTGGTGCGCGCCTGCCCGATCTCTATGGCCGGGGCGCTGTTTCTCTGACTCCATCCGAGTGTCTCTATTGGGGCAAAGTCTCTGTCCCTTCTTTTCAGTCCCTCTCAGAGCCTTTCCTGCTCTGAGTGTGCGTGGGGGTGGAGAGGAGGCCTGCCGGGAAGATCTGGGAGGCGCGGCCTCAGGATCCAGGAGCCCTCAGGAATCAATACTTGAGGTCCCGGACGATCCCTAGAGCCAGAGCCGCTGGAAACGCAGAGAATTTTCAGGAGGAGCCGGGGGCAACCTCTTCTTCCGCGACAGCAGCCTTCCCAGCCTGCGCGGGCCAATCACCATCCTGGTAACCGGTGCTTTAATTAGAGCTTAATCTGTTTCCTTAAGCGCTTTATGTGAATTATTTTATTCATTCCTTCCAGCTGCTTGATCACTGTTACCCGACGCTGGGGATCGACCCAAAGTTGTGGCTCTTGCTGGCGGAGCTGGGGCTCGAACTAGACTGTCTGGCTCCAAGCTACTCAGCGCTGGCCACATTTCCGTTCTGTTCCTCACCGCAGAGCCCATTTACGGAGGAGGAAAATGAGGCCCAGAGAGAGTAAGCTCTGTCAGGCATGGAGCTAAATGGCTGACGTTCCTTAGCTCATTTCATTTTCACTACAAATCGGAGAGGCGGAATTCGAGCCCTGGTAGCGCAGGAGGAAAGAGAAGTAGTTGAGAGGTGGGTTGGTTGGTCTTGGCCGTGCAGGTCCAGCTGGCAGCGCCGTGTTAAGGATGTGGGGGCAGGGCCAGCGTTGGCTCCGGGGCTTCTGCTTCTTCCCAGCTTCACGGCCTTTGGACAAGTTCCCTAACCTCTAGCCCTCAGTTTCCCCATCGGAACAATGGAGACCTAAGTTTGCTGGGAGACAGAGGAGATAATGTGGGCGATGACCTTGGAGTTGGTGCTGGCACACAGCAGATTCTCTGCGGTGATAAGCGTGCCAGGCTGAACAGAAACCAGCCTTCCTAGACTCACCCTGGTCTTTCCCCATCATTTCCATCTGCAAAGGGGGAGAATTTCCCCCAAACCTTCTTTATTATGGAAGCATCCGGGGATAGTAAACTGCCTTGTGGTCTTAGGGCGGTGGGGCCGTGGGGTGGAGGGGGTGCTCTGAAACACGGCCTGCAGAGGAAGGCTTCTTAATCTAGGTTTCCTTTACTATGTACTTCTCCTTGGTAACCCTGTGGTTCCTGGTGACATCACGGATCCTTGTGGCCGGTGGCTGGTGCAGGCCGGGGGGCAGGCTGGAGGACTCAGCATGCTTTTTCCTAGGAGCGTTGCGTAAGGCACATCAGTTGCTGTGGGTTTACCGCTCCCCATTTTTCAGATTCTGGTTTCCCTTCTGAGGGCCTCCTCAGCTCTGTTTACTCAACCTCCATCTCCAACCCCTCCCAACACAGCTGCAGCCCCATCACCAGGGTCCCCAACAGTGGAGACAGGGAGGACCCAGAAGGGAAAATGGGTCTCGAGAGTCCAAAGGGCCTCTACTGCTCTACTCTGACCATACTGGATCTCATTTATTCCTCGGAGGGAATCCCATGAAGTGGCTGGGATTATATCTCCTTTTCAGATGAGGGAGCAAAGTTCAGGAGGGTCAAGTGACTAGGGCAGGGTCACACAGCTTGCAAGGGTTGAGCAGGGAACTTGCCCAGGGGGCCTATAGGACTTCAAAGCTTCCAGCTACCGCCTGCACACCTCTGCGCCCCACTCCCACTCCCCAGCGGGGTCTTGGCCTGTGGGGAGAGGAGCAGGAATCCCATGGGTAGGGAGGAAAGGGCTAATAATTCTCTGCGCAGTTTCCTATTAAGAAAACACCTCTGCTCTGGCCTGCTTCTTCCAGGGGGCCTGCTGTTCGGCCTCCTGAAGGCGAGGCCTGTATATTTGTAGTTTGATTCCGCCCGTCAAGGCTAATTTCTCCCTACAACTTAATGGACTCGGCCTGACGTGCGTAATGATTCCTAATCACGAACATTATTTTCGCTAGCGCGGAGACATGTTCCAGTTGTTGTGACAGATCGCGTTTCAGCCTTAATGATGGAAAATTACCATTTCTAATTCTCCGGTTTTTGACACCTAAATCCACAGACCATATGTGGCAGTGGGAACCCTGGGCCTCCCGGTCTCCCTCCCGGCCGTGGCAGCGATCTTGCCGGGGTGGTGTCTCCACCCGGCCCCTCAGCCTCGCCCAAAGGGGTGGAGCCCGAGCGGCCCAAGGGCTGGGCCAGTCCTCGCGGGCTCCCCAGCGCTCGGACTCTCCCTCCAACGTGACAGATCCAGCCACCACCACAAAAACCGGCACTTGGAAGGGGCTTCAGAGACTGATGCACTTTCAGAGACCCATTTTCCAGGCGCGAACGCAGAGGGCCAGAGACGGGAACGCAGCTCATCCAGGATCTCAGGGCTGACCCTGAGAGGGTAACTTTTTCTCAGAACCGTCCCTGGAATTCTCCAGCAGTGAGCGTCCTTCAGCTCTGGCAAGGGAGACCAGGCTTGTTCCTTTATTCACAAGCCTCAAAACCACCAGCGAGACAGTGTTTTCTAGCAAGAACTGATTAGAGCTTGTGCAGAGGGAAAACTTCAGGCACAGAGAGGCTTAGTAAATTGCCCAAGATTACAGCGCTGGCAGAGATGGCGTCGGGCCTAGGGACCCTGCTCTCAACTTCTTTCCTGTGTGACGCGGTTCCCAGGTGTCAGGAAGTGGAGGCCACCGGGCAGGAAGCATAAACCAAGGCCCCCCTTGTCCGTGCCCAGGTCTTGCTCACCTTAGAGAAGGGGAGCCTCCGTGAACCCCGCCACTGGCTAACAGACTCCATCCGCTTCAGGAGTCACTTCCTCTGCACGCCTTCCACAGCTCCCTCTTCTCCTGCGAAAGATCTCGAGGCTCTGAGGATAAAGGGAAGAGATTAAACCTTGACTGAGGGGGTTGTACCCCTCGACCAGTGCTCAAGACAGAGCCCAATAGTGACCTTTGTTCTAAGGAAGCACACAGGTCCGCCAGGCGGGAGGAGTGTCTGCCCAGAATTAACTAGTCCTGTCCTGGGACTATGTCACAGAACCTCAGATTCAGCGTCTGTAACTCGAGGGTGAAAATGCCCACCTCCGACAATGGTTGCGAGGTTAGTAGAAGCCACTGGAACCGTCGCTGGGGCTCCATCCCGCGCAATGCTGAGCCGCCCCAGTGCCACCCCCACGGTGGTGGGGGAGGAGAGCGCTGCGGTGCCAAAGGACGCGTCCCCATCAGGCGAGGGAGCTGCGAGCTCCCCTAGGGGGTGCGGAGACTCCCTGAAGGTCTTCGGGCGTCCGCGTGGGGCCCTGAGCGAGGGCGGTCCGAGGGCGGAGAGGAAGGTCCCTGGGGATTCCAGGGCGCTGTCTGGGAGGTCGGCTCTGCCCGGGGCGTGTGCGCTTGCAGACGCGGCTCTCGCATCTAAGCGCGCTCCTCTTTGAGCCGAGGCAGCGATGACCCAGTCGGGTTAAGGAGAACAGGCTTCCACCCTGAGACCTGAGAGCTGCGCGCGCGTCTCCGCCTCCACCGTGTGCCATCCCCGCCATCCATGCGCCGGCCCTCCCCGGCCACTAGGCTCTTCGCTGCGCCTTCCCCTGGCTTCTGCCCCACGGTCCCCAGTGATCTCACGGCGTGAGTCTGCTGGGACTCCGCTCCGTCACTCCCCGCATCCTCGATTGCTGTTTCCAACTCGGATATGCCCCACGGAAGGTTTGGGGTGTGAATGACGAAGCAGCTGGTTTCTCCATAACACCCACCCCAGCCCACCTCACCCTCAAAGTCCACCTTTGTTGATTAAAAAACAATGTCTTGGGAGTACAGATTTTAGGTACAAATAAGTTGGAGGCTTCCACAGAGGGAGACTGAAGACAATTAGCTATCTGGATACACTAGGAGCCTGGCTCAGGTCCTTGGCCGGCTTGAAGCCAAAGTGGGTCACGTCCGCCAAAACTCTGGGTTTCCTGAAAGAGCAAAGGATGCCCTCAGCACCTTCCTCCGTGGAGGGTGGTAGTCCTCCGTAATCAGAGGGTATACAAATAGCCGGAGGATTAGTTTACCAATAGGCGCTGCCCAGAGGCTGTAGAGACCCCTCCCCCTTCCTGTCATTCGGGCTCTAGGCACTGTCTACAAGGCTCGAACCCACAAGAGTTGTATATCCTGCTGGCTACACCAGCGCAGACTGCAAGCCTGAAGCGAGCAGCTCCTCCTCAAGAAGCTTGAAGGTTTAGCTCAGTCGAGAAACCCCATCAGGGAGGACAGCCCTCTAACTGGGAAGAAGAGAGATGATAGTTAGTGGTGTAGAGGCCTCTGAGCAAAGGGATCTTTCTTCCACTTTCAAATCCAGTACAGAGTCAGTTACAGGCCAGAGCACCTGGGAGTCAAACTCGACTCTTCATCTTACTGTTTGTATGACACTGATTTCAGTGTGCTCAGCTGTAAACTGGGAGTAACAATAGAACCTACTTCGCAGGGTTTTGCTGAGCATTAAATAAGTTACCAGTTGTAAATGGCTTAGAATAGTGCCTGGTATATAGTGAGTGCTCGATTCCTGGTGTCTGGCATATGGTAAGCAACCAATACATGTTAGCTGTTCAAAGACACTAGGCATCATGTGGGAAGGAATCTCAGGCCTTTGCTTGGCTTAAAGCAACAAATATAGAAGCTATTACAGACCCGTGGAGCCTAAAGAGCTCTGCAAAGTGATGCTTTAAGCATTGCCTAGAATGGTGGTCTCTCCAGGGCTGTACAGGGTCTGGATGTCAATTTCAGCTCTGCCACTTAATAGCCAGTGGCCTGAAACGAATAGATACTTAATCTATGTGCGCCTCGGTTTCTTTTTTGTCAAATGAGTTTTAAAAGGTAGGTGTAAAACCTTTGTCTCACTGTGTGACAGTCTGTAAATGTTCAATATTGTTAGCTCTTATTCTCCGTTGGTTTAGAAACCACCCTTACAGACACAGTATAGAGGAAGATGACATAATTTGTTAACACTCTGGTAACTGGGTGAGATCCCTCAGAACCAAGGACTTCAGGGATGATCTGAAGTCAAGACTGACCTGACCACTCACTGTTGGGTGGCTTCACCCCTGTCACACCCTTTTGGAGCCAGCTGTCACCTTTGCAGGAAGGATAACAGTTTCCCCACTTAGCAGCAGAAACTCCAGAATTTCTTAACAGGAGGGATTCTGGGGTCTGGGGACTTCTTTGGAGGATTGCCTTCAAGCTGTTCTGGCAGAATAAGCAGGCTTTTGACGTAGACTAATTGTGTGCTAATTGTCCATTGGAAGAGAGACTGCAGCTCCAGTGCCCCTGGCAGCTCAGCCCATTCAAAGAAAACAAAGCGCTCTGCTAATGCTCTGGTGTGGATTCCTCAGGTCTATGGGTGGAGCAGACAGAGCAGCTTAAAGTCTGAGTGAGCAGGGCACTTGCTGCTTAGTCCTTCGTAAAACGCCAGCGGAGGGGCAGGATTCAGCTGGAGTTCACAAACTCTTCTGGAAGAGACTCGATCAGAAATCCTGATTACTTACAAGATCTTATGAACCACTTACGGTAGGCCTGCAAGGTACTAAAAGGCCCACAGGCTTCAGCACCTATTTTGTAGATTTAGAATTGGAGCATGTAAAATGCTTGGCAATGCGCCTAGCACACAGTACTGGAAGAATGGGAACCCCTATTATTAAGTCAGATCATAAATGCCTGAAATAAAACGGCCTAAGCAGGACCTTCTGGGATATATTCACAGGAAGGCGCACAAGTGCCGTTTTAAGCCTTCCTGGAAAAGGCTTTGAAGGGCCTGTGGGCTTTTCATGGTGAGACTTCTGTCCATTTCACTGACGGACATCTTGAGGCTGAGAGAGCGTTCGCACAGGACTCTCCCTCAGATAGAAAGCTATCCTCGGGGTTCACTTCAGAAGGAAGACGTGCGGCCTGGGTCCCAGGGCGCTTGCTCCCAGCTCCCCAGTGCCCAGCGCCGGGCACTGGGAAAGGCTGGGGACACTGCGCTGGAGTGCCTGGGGCACTGCTGGACCGCATAGGACTCTGAGGCCTGAAGAGCGAGTGGGATCTCTGTGCTTCCGGCTTTCGGGTCCTGGAGGCAAGGGCCGCCGGCCTCGGCATCTGGCCAAGTGCCCAGCTTGCGGGCTTCTTCATGCATTTTTTGGTCTGCATCCCTTCCCTCTGGTTCTTACAGAAAGGTTGTTGGCAAGCTGGGTGGACATCATGCTGCACTTTGAAACAGGATAATAAGAGTGATGGCTCAAGGTTTGTTGAGCTTTCCATAGGGGCCAGCCACCATGACGAGCAGTCTCTGCCCATGTAAACAGTTGTCACATCCCTTCCACGAGGATGCTCAAGGGCTGTCATCCCGCTGTACAGTGAGGAGGACTGAGGCACACAGAACTGAATTTCTCTGTGGTCCTACAGGTAACCAAGTGATGGAACCCTGATTTAAACCTTGAGAACTCACGTCCCTAACCACACCTCTGTGCTTTTTGCTCTGTCCCTGGGGGCCAGACCGGTGCCTGGCATTGGGTAGATTTCTTTGAATATTTGTGGAAAGAGGAGGCATTGTTATCTTACCAATGATGATGCAAATGGGCAGAAGTGCAGGGTCGACCCTGGCCAGGAAGGGGGCGGAGGTCGCTTTGGCATGTCTTCTCCCCTGCGTTCCAGGTGGACTCCGGTTACGGTAAAAGGGCCGCTACCCTGCCTTCAATACCAGGTCTTTCGTCTCAAGGAGAGTGTGAGGGTCTGTGAATTAGGTCTCTGGGCCTGGGGTACTGAGCATGCTGACTTAGTCTTATTTCAGGAGCACTCCGATCAGAAGGCTACCCCAGGACTCACCTCTGACTCACCGTTTCCCTAGCCCTGGGCCTCCAAACCCTGGGCCGGTCTGGGCACGCTTACGGGGGTGGGGTGCCCAGAAGCAGCAGGGGTCCCGTGGTGCCCTCCCCTCACCTGGCGCCGCGGATGGAAAGGATTACAGCGGTGGGCTGGGCGGATGAGTGGCTCCGGCCGGCCGGCATGGGTGTCGTGGAACGAGCTGAGGATGGAGGCCCCTCGAAGGTGGGATGGGATGGAGTAGGGGCGGCAGGTTCCACGTGGTTCAGGTGGGATAGGGTTGAGGGGTGACCCAGACCTGGCGGAGGTCCCCTGGCACCAGCTTGGCCTGTGCCCGATCTCCCTCTGCTGCTTCCCTCGCGGTAGCGGTCTCCGCAGGTGAAGCTGGCTGTAACCGGCCTCTAGGCCGGAGGTCCTTCCCATCGCTGTGGCCAGCATTCAAGGCCGGGGCGGGGGTTGGGGAGGGCGGTGCACGTAGAGGCGGCGTCGGTTCAAGGACTCAGGAGCCAAATCGGCGAATCTCCCAAATCCTAGCGGCGCAGAGCCCTGCCTGACGCCGCGCTGGTTCTGGAAGCGCCCCAGTCGGGCAGGATACCTGTGCTCTGGGTATCAGCAACCCTCTTTGTGCTGCAAGTCCTGCTCGAAGACAAGGCTGACGGTTTCTCCCTCGTTGGGAAGGTGAAGGGGGACAAAGGCGTTTCCAAACGAAAAAGCTGCGGTGGGTGTCAGGGCCCAGCCAGCCTCCAAGTGCAGTGCGCTTAAAAATTCAGTGGAGAGTGTGTTTGGTTTCAGGGGGTGAGGTTGGGGCCCAGGATCTGCATTTTTATCCCTCAGGTGGTACTGGCTCGCGTGGTTCAGGGACCTCACGGGCAAACGCCAAGCCCAGCGGGGCCGGGAAGGAAAGGGGAGAGGAGTCTGACCTTGGCTCGATCAACTTGGCCTCGCAGCCACTGGGCTAGGAGCACTGGGGACGCAGGGACAGTCAAAGACCTGCCATCGAGAAAGTGACGGTTCAGCAGTGAAGAGTCAGGCCTGGGACCAGAACTCTGTATTTGAGCCACTTTCTCCAGCGCAGATGCGCGTGTGTCTGCAGCGCGGATGCGCCCTGTCGCGCGCGGGTTCCCTGGGTCTCTCTCCGCCTCCAGGCAGACTTCGAGCGGTCGAGGCTCGTGGCGCAGGCGGTGCTGGGCTGGGGGACATCGCGGCGGCTTGGCGGGGGCTCTGAGGTCCTCGGCGATCGCCTTTGCAGACGCCATCCAGCGGCCAGGCCTCGGCCAGCTCCGAGAGAGGGTGGGAGGCGGTCCAGCCGCGGGGGAGCGGGGGTCGGGGCCTCCCTAACCCGGGTCTGGCGGCGGTTTGCCCGGAGGAACAGGAGCAAAGTGGACCTCGCGGCAGGCGACTCGCGGAGCACACGGGCGTCGCTTCCTGCCTGCCTCGGCGGGGGTCACGTCAGGCTTTCCGAGCAGGCGGGTTCGCGCCCGGCCTTGCTGCCAAGGAGGCCGCGGGCGCGAGTTGAGTTGAACCCGCACCTGGAATGTACCCCTCCCCAGTTCCCTTCTCCAAGCCCTTTCCTTGCCTGTCTGAAAAGAAGCAAGAGGCTCTGCCCTTCCCTTCGGTAGAAGGCAATGAAGTTGTCAGCGATTTACAAGCAAACAGTGTTTGCTCGCTTTTACCTGTCCAGGTGAATTATTTGCGGTGACTTCTAATTTCCTTCCTCCAAAGAAAACCATGTCCTCCCACCTTTCCACCCCCCCCTTAAACTTAAATACTTCTGAAAAATTGATGGAAAAACATCTTCAGTGGCCTTTGGGTTCTCCTAGAAAAACAACCCAAACCCAGACCTCAACAGTAATAGTGAAAACTTAAAAATTCAGCCCTTTATCCCAGGCTTCCCCAGTTTTCAAACGGACGAACTCAAGCATGTTTGGACTTCAAAATGTTAAACTTGATATCTGGCGCTTTTACAAAGATGGTTTTGGCTGAGAAGTGACTGAAAATGTAAAATGGTAATTCTGACAGACAAATTTGGAACTCTACATTTTCTTTTGCTAAGCCAGCTATCAGCTTGCTGAGTGATCGTGCTAAAACTGAAAGTTTCGGGTCAATGTATTGGCAGTTTATAGAAAATAAAAAAGGACGACTATCGAGCTAATCAAATTCGGCAAGAATACCATTAGAATTTTCCCTTATTCGTCATTCCCCCTTGGTTTCTTTTACGTGGAATTCCATATAAAATATAAACTATATAAAAATTTGCAGAATGTTACGTTAACCAAAAATACAGGGAATGAAACAATTAAGGTGCACATACAGGCATATTAATTACCCGTGTTGCACATGCAACTATATGTTCTACATGGCGTTTTTCATTACTACATGAGCTGTTAAATGTATAAAGTAGGTACATTTGTGGGCACATTAACACGCTATGAGAACTTGAACTTGTTCATTTCCTGGCTTTTATGGGCCTGGTTGGGCTGTATGGGCTTGCTTTGCACATGCTCACATGCCCTGAACTCACTCTGACTTCTAGATTCCTACCTTCAAAGATGGAGGGAGACAAGTGGAAAGTGGCATAAATGGCGTGTTAAGTGTAAGCTGGCCAAATCTGTGTCGTTGTATGTGCCTAACATGAGCTGCGTCCCACCGATGGCCTGCCCCAGGACCGAAGGAAGCCCTTGACTCCTAATGAAACTGGATCTGGCTGCCTTTCTTCCACCAGTTGCCTTCTCAGAGACCACGTGGCAAGTTCATCATTCTATTGGAGGTGTTTTTTCTGCCATTGGTTTACCTGGGCTGTCCTTCCAGCTTTGCCTTACAAATAGGAAACCTAAATTGAAGCTGCCTTCCTTAGTGCAAATGAGTTTGAAATAATTCTCACCCTTTCCCCACACACAATGAGCCGCTTGTGACTTTTACCTCGGATTTCTATACTCCTTTATTCTCAATCATAAAATTGAAAATAATATTACCAGGATAATTATGTTCCTAGAAATGGATTACACGGTAAAGTACAGGTAGATTGGCATAGAAATAATCATGGGTTCTGATAAGTGTTGCAACGAATGAAATTAATTTGTATTATCTCTGTTGGAAAACAATGCTCACGTATTTGAGACAACTGGGGTAAAAACAGTAATACCTCCACTTTCCACTTATATGTATTTTTCCTTCTTCTTTTTTGTTTTTTTTTTTAAATAAGAACCTAGCAAAAAATGTGGTGTGTTTGAGTCTGGAATTAGAATAAAGAGCAAGACTTTAGAATCCTACTCAACAGAGAATTCTACTTGACTATGGTCTGCATAAAAGCAGTTTAAAGTCAGCTTCAAGATGTCTTGAAATAAATTACTTAAAATGCAGTTTACATGCTGTTGTCACAAGAAGAAAAATACCACAATTGTTTTTAAGATGGCCAAAGGCTTTGAAGAAAAATGAAAAATGTCATTTATCATTTTTACATCCTACTTACAGGAACAGATACCCAGGGAAAATTTTTTGGAGAAGAAAATATGTTTTTTTGTGCATGAGAAAGTGTTTTATAAATGATCCAGGTGTCCTCATTCTGTCTCCGGTGTAGACAGTTTATGATGAATGATTGACGTCTGAACTGGATATAGATAAAGTTTTAAAACATGTGACTTGCCACTTTGGCCTAAAAAATGTTCCATTTAATTTTTTTTTAAAGGTCAAATTAAACATGGCGATAGCAGCTACCCATATGAGGGCTTCACATGTGTTAGGCATCATGAGTCATGCCTTGTGAAATTATTTCATTTCCTCCTTATGAAAATCTGTATTATCCCCACTTAACAGATGAGAAGATTGAGCCTTAGAGAGTATAAGGAACCTCTTTATAGTCACAAAGATAATAAATAGTGGAACTGGGATCATTTGACTGTAGGATCCAAATTTCAGTCACTACTCTGAGCTGCATCCCTCCATTGACATGAATAACCATGTTTTACTGAACAGTCTTGAATTCACAGGAACTTGCGTTTAAAAAAATGTTTACTAAATTAAATGGTTCAGGTTGAAATGGTAGAATTGGCTATGAACTTAGACTTTGAGAAAAATTACCTGGCTTTCAAGAAGAAGGTGGTCTTATTTGCTAGGCCTAAAATGTTTTCCTTTACTGTTCTGTTTTGAAATGTTATGTTTTGGAACAAAACCAGTGGTAA
Organism: Catagonus wagneri; assembly: GCA_004024745.2. Taxonomy (NCBI): domain Eukaryota; kingdom Metazoa; phylum Chordata; class Mammalia; order Artiodactyla; family Tayassuidae; genus Catagonus; species Catagonus wagneri. Next base: position 2,476,116 of record PVHT021183710.1, on the reverse strand, counting down.
GGTTCAGAAACAGAGATGCCAATATAAAGGATGAAATGCTGGGACTTTTTCAAGCCATAAACCAGAGGGAGCTGAGTGGGTGTGGGGGGTCAGTTAATATGTATATCAGTTTTCATATCAGACAATTTTGCTATGTCTGATAGATTTCATGTGGCCTCTATCTGTTGAAAACATTTTTCTTTAACATTTGTTTGCTAAAAAGTGTAACTCCAAGGGCCAAATTCCCTGGCTTGTGTACTGAAGATATTCAGCGTTTTGAGTGTTAAGAAGAGCTGCGAATTAATCCCCAGGAAAAATTCCTTCCATTTCCAAGTCTGCCAATGCAGGATTTTCAGAAAGGATAGTTGACCAAGGAAATTAAACTCCTTTTTACTATGCAGATGTCAAGAAAGAGCATGCTCTTCAAAGCAAAGTTATGAAACAGAAGAATTTTTTTTCTTCACTTTGAAATATATTTTCTCCTTGGGTGTCGGCATCTACATAAGCTTGAGTTTCCTATGGAAGTTTTAGTTTCTTTATTCTTTGTTACTGTGCAGTACTGATTTTTTTTTTTTAATCACCCAGGAGCAACATTATGTAAAGAAAAACTAAAAGTTCCATTACAATCTCCAATTCTCTAAAACTGAATAAAAAAGTGCACTGGAATGAACATATATGCCATTGAAGGTGGGAATTCTAAATTTGGTCTTAATAGTCAGTCCCCAAACTTAAAACTAGCAGAATTATTTTGCGGTTGAAGATCCTTTATTTAATAGTATTTATAGAATGTGGTGAATGCTGCTTGAGCAGGTTAATGTGCTGCCTTTTTAATAGGGAGCTATTGCTACTGGCTTCCCTTCCATAAGGCATGCACTTGGAATTGTTTTTCAGGGCTGAGTGCTAATGAAGGCCAATTTAAAGCAATTTTCTTGAAGATTGCTGCTCAGCTCCGTCTGACTTATAATTCCAAAACTTATGCCAGGCAGGAGGGTGTAGCGAGAGGTTAGTAAATACAATTATATTAATACTGGTCTTATTTTAGTTACTTAGAGTTCGATTATCTGAAGGCAACCAGTCAATTACTACAGACCTGATACAGTCAAGGCATCCATTGCACTAATAAGCCTCTCATTTAAACGGACATTGAAGCTCAGTGCCTGAGAAAGGGTGAGTGTGTCCGTATTTATGTTCAGCCTGAGTTCGCTCTGAACTGATGAATAAGGGCAAAAAATCCTCTTTTAAAACTCTGAACTGTCGTAGATGAGTCATTGACGTGTTATCTTAGATATGTCACTGCTATGCTTACCACAAAATTATCTTATTGTCAGTGTTTCCCAGAGGTGAAAGCATTTTACTCTGCTTTAAATATTGTTTTTGTCTGCATTTTTCCGAGCAGGCTGTGCTCTTTCAGAATGGAGTGATTAGAGTGGAATCAGCTTCATCTGGATGTCAGGAACATGCAGAATTCAGACTGATCTTTGCACAGTGAAAATGCATTAGGGTCCTCTATAGGAGAGTGACTTCCTTATTAAGAGAATAAAAAGGAGAAGAGATGACTTTTACACATCCTTCGGTCACTTTGTAGCCTCTCAGCCGTTTTCAGGTTTCACTTTTCATTTTAAAAACAAAATTTCATAGGCTCCCTTTCAAACTGTTTAGTTCACTTCCAGCAACTAAAAAGAAAAATGAGGTATGAATTGCTTTTGACAACTTAGAAAGGTACCTAGATTACTGAATATAATATTGCATAGGATTTAAGAGGGTATAATGTAATATTTTATGTCCTCGATTCCCTTGAGACCAAAATGAAAAAAATTTTCTCTAAGGGGAAAAAGATAAAAATGATTTCAAATGCAATGACTAAAAGGTAATCACAAAAATAAAGTATTTCTTGTTCTCTCTTATTTTTTAATTATGTCACCTTGTCTAAGAGAAGGTGAAAATTTCCAAGGAGGAAGGTTTAGGATATCTCATTTGCAATCAAAGCTAGTAGGTTGATATTTATAAATTCTTTTGCAGTTTTTCAATTTTTGAGCTGTAAAATGGAGATCATTTGATTTATCAGGACATTTTGTGGGACCTAAATTGGAAAGAAAATGGATGATGAATGCTACATAAATTTTGTCATTTGAAGAAAATTGCTTAACCTCTTTCTTCTCCAAGTCTCCATTTATATCAACATGTTACAATGTGCTCTTTTATATGAATGCCACAATTATAAAGATAAGTTAAATGAAACAGAAAATAGGTCATTTAATTTTCAAATTTAGGCAGTAATTTGCGTTTTGTTTGATAATATAATTTTTCATATTTGAATAATGATGAATTTCCCACATTGCACCTTTCCTCCCCAAATTTGTATTTTGACTTGGCTACAAAACAAATGCATTCTAAAAATTAAGATGCTGAAGTTGGCATTCAAAGCTTCTTTGAATATTAAGAAAAATATATTTTTTCAAATGTAATGAGCATTTTTCTGGTGCTCATTTGAAAAGAATATTGGACTCATATTGACAGCAAGTAAATTTGAAGAGACTTTATTAAAGCGTTGTCCTTTTCTCTCTGAGTTTCCCTTTTTACGTGGAGAATAAGGAAGTGTGTATAATTTATTACTATTAAGGAACTTTATGAATGGCCTTTCTCATATTTCCCCCTTGGAAGCCATTAGATAATCTGTTTTTGTAATACTGACTCAAACATTTGGTTTAATATTCTGTTTTTTTTTTTTTTTTCAGGACAGACCACATAATCATAGGATTATTAGCCATCTCATAATTTTTAGAGGTGTTTTAAACCCATGCACATTTATTCCTGTGCTGAGTTTCCTAAAGTTACAATCTTTAATTCTTGTTCTCAAGAGCAAACAAACAAAAAAAAATGTTACCCAAGATGCACATAAAACATGCATTAAAGACGTTTCCTACTCTATGTTTTTTTATTATCCCTGTACCTCACCACCCACCAGTGTTGTGGATTTAAGAGAGTCGACATAATTGAGTAAGTAAATTACCAAAAACCTAGGCAGCTGCTGCAGACACCTAGCAATTGGCTGTTCCTTGGTTCTAAAGTTCTCGTATTAGCACATTAAAACAAGCAGAAAGGGGGCTCTTAATTACACCTTGCTTTACGGGAGCACAATAAATTCCTTTTGTTGACCTTACTGCTCATTCAATGGTGTTTTTGTGCAGTGTAGAAGTAAGAGATATCAAAAGTCATAGATTGAAGGATTACTCTGAGTATTTAAGAAACGTGTAAGTAGGTAGTAATGAACCCCCAATACAACCAAATGTGCGTGTCGCAATGCGAAAGCACCAGGTATTCAACATTTCAGACTGACAGCTTGTAAATGTAAATTTTATTAAATGCACAGCAATAAAAATTTGTAGGTTTCTGTCACTTTGAATTTTAGTGGCTCAAAATGAGGCCTCTTGCCTTTTAAATCACAGCAGGTAAAAGCAGAGCTCTCAAGCATTCAACATGTTAAACTGGAACCTTTTTTAGGTTTCACTGTGTGCATTTGCTCACATAATATCCTTTGCAGGAATCAAGAATGGATGTGTTATGTCACTTCACAGGCCTGCCTGCATTTTCCATTGCCTTTATCTCACAGTGCACGAAATGTTTCTCTTACAGCCTGAGGAGGAGGTGCGGGGGCGGGGGGTAAGAAAGAGGGAGAGAGAGATTTATTTTAAAAGAAATACACTGGGAACTATATCTAGTCACTTATGATGGAGCATGATAATGTGAGGAAAAGGAATGTATATGTTTATGTATGACTGGGTCACCTTGCTGTACAGTAGAAAACTGACAGAACACTGTAAACCAGCTATAATGGAAAGCAATACAAATCATTAAATAAAAAACTAACAAAAAAAGAAACAGATTACAGAGATAAAAAGAAAAACAAATTAAGAAAAATAAGAAAGTGATACAAGTTGATGCTTTTTTAAAACTGGTCAAGTTCATTTCCATGGAGATAATGGAAACTATAAACTGGATTGAAGTCACATAAAATAAACCTATAGTGAGAACGTATTATGGGAAATAGAACCCTAGATAAGATTTCTAAAACCTCGGAGGAAAATTACAAACACGCATATTTTAAGGCTCGGTTTATTGGACAAAATAATTGGTGTTTCATTTAAAGAAAGTTCAATGATAGATTTAAATAACAATTATTCCCTGTGTTTTAATCTTACTTAATACCAGCAGCATTTCATTTCTCTATTTATTGTCCTAAAGAGAATCAGTCTCAGTTGATACCTGCTAAATATCAGCGTTTAAACATAGTAACTGAATATGCAGTTTGGCAAGTGATATTACTTTACCTCGGTGACTATTGTTGCTCTAAATGACTTTTCTGATGAGACTTAGGAGAGAGCGTTTGGCCACCTGTGGTTGTTAAATGTCCCCCTGGCACTTTTTGTAAGAGTTGAAGTATTACCCTGCATTTTGGCCACATTCCAGTTTGGGCTAATGGCATTCGTCCTTTCGAAGTCTCCTTTGCAGTTTTAATTGGGTCTGACCCTTTTCTTCACTTTAAGAAACCTTCCCCCAAACATTTCTATCCTGGCAGAAAGAGAGGAGACAATCATCCTTTCTTGGGATAAATTTCTGGAGAATATTATAATGTTCTGTACTTTATCAAGTAGTTAAAGGTGAATTTCAACACTGCACGTGTATAAGTATTAGAGGATTTTAGCATTTATAAAGTATAAATATTATTTGCTGCCTGCATAGAACCTTTCTTTAAAAGATTTTACTTTGGGGATATTTTAAGGGATGATGTAAAGCGGTTATGTTAACTTCAGAGTTTCAACACCTTAGCTTTTAAATGGTAGAAATCAAGAATGCTTTGTCATAATTTATGCATGTTAAAAAATTATGATTACCAAGATAGTAGTTACATTTTGGGGGGCTAAATTTCCTTTCCATATTAAAAGTCAAAGTCCTTTCTCAGAGACCTGTGTGGACCAGCTAACATGTCTTTTAAAGTTGTTTCCATTTTAATACCTCTTGATTTTGCTTTATTTACTGAATCAAAACTAGACTTAAGTATAGAGAACATGGAGTTCCCATTGTGGCTTAATGGGTTAAGAACCTGACTAGTATCCATAAGGATGCAGGTTCCATCCCTGGCCTCGCTCAGTTGGTTAAGGATCTGGCATTGCCGTGAACTCTGGTATAGGCTGCAGGCACAGTTGGATCTGGCGTTGCTGTGGCTGTGGTGTAGGCTGGCAGCTGCAGCTCCAATTTGACCCCTAGCCTGGGAACTTCCATATGCCCCAGATGCGGCCCTAAAAAGACTGAAAAAAAAAAGGCATAGAGGACATATCAGTTAAATGGTTCTTAGGTTTCCTTAGCTAATATGTTTAAATTTGAGAGGCAGTCACTTCTGAGAGTATTTCTAGTTCTGGTTTCTCACCTTTTCTCACTTCTTTTTTTTTTTTTTTTTTTTTTTTTTTTTTTTTTTTTTTTTTTTTTTTTTTTTTTTTTTTTTTTTTTTTTTTTTTTTTGCTTTTTAGTGCCACACTTGTGTCTTAAGTTCCCAGACTAGGGTCTGAATCGGAGCTGCAGCTGCAGCCTATGCCACAGCCACAGCAACATCTGTGACCTACACCACAGCTCACGGCAAAGCCAGATACTTAACCCACTAAGCAAGGCCAGGGATTGAACACGCCACCTCATGGTTCCTAGTTGGATTCGTTCTGCTGTGCCACAGCGGGAACTCCCTCACCTTTTCTAACTTCTGGTTGGATTTGCTGCCAAGGTCAACTCCTTCTCTCATTAGAATCAGCAACATTTTGGTGGGTAGATAGCTATCAAGGAAGGAAGTTGGAATAAAAATAGAGGAATGACCTTAAAATCATGGAATTTCGGGATTGGAATTTTGGAGCTCACATTTAGTCACTTGATTTTAATATACTTCATTCTTTTTCTTTTAAATTACATACATAATATGTGACTATTAAAATACATACATTATACAAAGTAAAAGAATTTACTCTCTCTTTTCCCCTGTCCTGCTCTCCTCCATCCTAGAACCTTCTCAGTGGTAAATACTGATATTACTTTGGTCTGTTCCTTCCAAACACAAATGTGTTTTCATCTATAATTTTATTCTATGTGATTTATTTCAAACCGTAAATGGAATCACACCATGCCTCTTATACAATATGCTTTCTTTCACCTTCTGATATTATTTAAAGACCTTTCCATATTAGTACATGTAGATATACCTACTTCTTTTAAATTGGGGCTTGTAAATCCATGCTATGAAACACCCCCCAAGTGTTGAATATTTCATTATTATAATCAGGTCCCTTGCCTGTCTTTAGCCACATGGGGGATTATTTCTCTAGAGCAAATACCTGCGGACTGTGCTGCAATTCTCTCTCTCTCTCTCTCTCTTTTTTTTTTTTTTTGTCTTTTTAGGGCTGTACCCGCTGCATATGGAGGTTCCCAGGCTAGGGGTCTAATTGGAGCTATAGCTGCTGGCCTATGCCACAGCCACAGTAACTGCCAGATCCGAGCCTCATCTGTGACCTACACCACAGCTCAGGGCAAAGCTGGATCCTTTAAGCCACTGAGCAAGGCTAGGTATCGAACCTGCATTCTCATGAATGCTAATCAGATTCATTTCCCCCTGAGTCGCAATGGGAGCTCCCTGATTTTCTTACTTTATAATTGAGATACCTAGGGTACAGTGAGATAAACTGATTTGTTTAAGGACACACAGTTCTGGCAAAGCCAGAGCCGAAGTCCCGGTCTCCTAATTATTAGTCTACCGACCTTTCTATGATACCGTATATGCTGGCTGTTCTGGTGCCCTGCCCAGATCCTCTCTCCCTATAAGTGTTCTCTTCCTCAGGGGCTGGGGCTCCAGCTCTGACAGCTCACAGCTGCATCCACCACGAAGAACTGCCCATGGCTGCTGTAAACTGCTTTGCCCAAGGTTATGCCTACCTTTCAGAGTCTCTCATGGTCGATGACCGACTGATTCAGAAATAGCAAGACTTGGCTCCCTTGTTTCAATCTGCGGCAACTCTGAAGAGCCACCCCAGCTCCGGAACCCTTTGGAGGAAGGCCTGAGGCCCCAAGGGCAGCTGCACTCAGGGTCGGCTCCTCACTCCGTCCCATCTGGACTTTATTACAGAAGTGTCCCACAGGGCCCTCACAAATGCACCTTCTGCACACAGTTCTCTGGTTCAAAGTCTGTTTCCATGTGGCTTCATATATATCTTCCCCAAATGTGAACTTGGAAACTCAGAGGCAGAATGAGAAATGATTTAGAAATGGCGATTCAGGAGTTTCCATCATGGCTGGAGTTCCAGTCGTGGCTCAGTGGAAAAGAATCCGACTAGCATCCACGAGGACGCGGGTTTGATCCCTGGCCTCGCTCAGTGGGTTAAGGAGCCGGCGTTGCAGTGAGCTGTGGTGTAGGCTGCAGACAGATGCAGCTCAGATCTGATGGTGCTGTGGCTGTGGCTTGCTTAGTAATTTAAGCAAGAGGTCAAATCCACAAGGGAGAGGAAACTCTAACTCTTGTATTTATTTCTCTCTTTGCATATTATTTATCCCACTCTATTTGAATAAAGAGTTTATTAGTTTATCTCTCTCCCTTATGGATTTGGACCTCTTGCTTAAATTACTAAGCCTAGTTCAAGTTACAGTCTACTACTTTAACCAAAAGAGTTTTCCACCCCTGGCGATTTATCCAAAGCAAACAAGAACACTAACTTGAAAAGATACACACACCCTCATGTTCATTGCAGCATTATTTAACACACCCAAGACATGGAACCAACCTAGGCATCTATCAAAGGGTGAGTGGGTAAAAAATATGATGTGAGACATATAATATCATTTATTAATTACATACTTTAAGATTATACTTATAATTAAACATGTCATAATATTATAAATTATATACTTAATAAATGATATTATGTATAACATATAATAATATTCCATTCCATAGATATATAATGAAATACTATTCAGTAACAAAAAAGAAGGAAATCTTGCCACCTGGGACACCATGGATGGACCCTGAAGGAATTACGCTGGGTGAGACAAATACTATATGATCTCACTTATATGTGGACTCCAAAAAAAAAAAGGGAAAGAAACCCAAAAGAACAGTGCTCATACAGATGGTGTTGCAAAGCTGGTGAGTGGATGAAATGGGTAAAGGGGGCCCAAAAGTACATACTTCTAGTTATAAAATAAATAAATCCTAGAGATGAAATCTTTAGCACGGTGACTTAGTTAATACTGTATTATATATTTGCAAGTTGCTAAGAGAGGAAATCTTAAAGGTTCGCATCACAAGAAAAAAATGTAACTCTTTTGTTTGTTTGTTTGTTTTGCTTTTCAGGGCCACACCTGTGGCATATGCAAGTTCCCAGGCTATGGGTCAAATCGGAGCTGTAGCTGCCAGCCTACGCCACAGCTACAGTGACGTGGGATCCGAGCCGTGTCTGCAAACTACACCATAGCTCACGGCAATGCCGGATCCCTGACCCACTGGGCAAAGGCCAGGGATGGAATCCGTACCCTCATGGATACCAGTCAGATTCATTTCCATTGTGCCACGACGGGAACTCCCCAAAATTGTAACTCTTTATGGTGATGGATGTAAACTAGACTTATCTTGGTGATTGTTTCACAATATATACAATATCAAATCACTGTGTTGTAAACCTGAAACTAATATGATGTTATTTGTCAATTATATCTCAGTTAAAAGTCCTCATCATGCCTCAGTGGTTAATGAACCTGACTAGTATCCATGAGGACTCAGGTTCAATCCCTGTCATTGCTCAGTGGGTTAAGGATCTGGCACTGCTGTGAGCTGTGGTGTAGGCTGCAGGTGCAGCGCAGATCCCAAGTTGCTGTGGCTGTGGTGTAGGTCGGCAGCTACAGCTCCGACTTGACCCCTAGCCTGGGAACCTCCATATGCCGTGGGTGTGGCCCTTAAAAAAAGGGAAAAGAAAAAAAAAGTCTTAAGAACATTGGTATTAGAAGTTGGATTTTGGACAATAGCCCTTTGCAGAAGAGAACGTGAAGAATCCACTCAGCTGAAGTGATATCAAATGGGGTGAATGATGAATGCAGGACGGGAACGTAGCTTGGTTCTGTTACCTTCAGCCATACCAATGTGACTAATCATGATTAGAGAGAGAAGAATAAAAATGCCAAGGGAAAACCATTTAACAAGTAGGGATTTGTCCCCAGTAGTGATCAGTAGAGAAAAGAACTGGAAATGGAAAGGAAAATCCAGTGTTTATCAGGTAAAACTATTCAGGAAGTGCATTGATGATGATCTTTATGTCTTCAGATGAAGAAAATGTTAGGAAGAAGTAAAGCCAATTTTACATTTAAATATGATCAAATATGAGCACTTATAAATGAAAAAGGCAAAATGCAGCATGGTATATATAATATTTGTGTAAAAAAAAAGGGAGGGGTTGTGTCAGTTTCCTGGGGCTGCAAGAACAAAGTACCACAGATTGAGTGGTTTAAGGGAACAGAAAGTTCTTCTCTCCTGGCTCCGAAAGTGAAAAATCCAAAATCAAAGTGTCCCGGGGTCACACGCCCTCTAAAGTCTCCGGAGGAGACTCTTTCTTTGTCTCTTCCAGCTTTCGGTGGCTCCAGGCATCCCTTGGCTTGCGGTTGCATCGCTGCAATCTCCACCTCCATCTCTGCATGGCCTTCTTCCCTCTGTGTGTCTCTGTGTCTCCACATGGTGTTCCCCTGTCTGTATTTCTTTCCTCTTGTACGGAAACCAGTTCTGCTCGATTTAAGGCTCATGACAGTGACCGCGTCTTCCCCAACCACATCTTCAAGGACCCTATTTCCAGATAAGATCACATTCACAGGGGGATAGGAGTCCAAAACATCTTTTTCGAAGGAGACAATTCAGCCCAAGACAGGTAGTGGATAAATACAAGTTTACTTATTCAGTGGACACATGTTTTTCAACCTGGGTTATTATAAGTCAGGTCTTCAGAAAGAGGGTTTCAGCAAAGTCTCCCATCCCAGGTGCCCCTCTGCAGTGTTCTTTACTCCTCTCCTGTTGAGAGATGGCATGTAATCCCTCTTCCCTGGAATCCAGCTAGTCCTGGTGACTTGCTGTAAGAAGTGTCATCATAGGAGTTCTGAGGGTCTGTCAGAAAAAAATTTGCAGCTTCTGCCTAGGTCGTGGGAATGCGTGCTTTCTGGTCACACCTTCTCAGGATGTTCTCCCTGGGAACACAGCCACTATCCTGTTGGAAGCCCAAGATACATTGGGAGGCCACATGTATATACTCCCATTGACAGTCCCAGCTGAGCCAAGTTCTCAAGTCCTCCTAGCACAAGATCCAGACATTAAACGAAGAATGCTCCAGACCCAAGGCATTTGTGTCATTCCCAGTCATCTGAGTCTTCCCGGCTGTAGCCCCACACATTGCAAAACACAGACAAGCCACCCCTGCTGTGCTCTGGCCAAATTCCTGACCAACAGAATCCCCGATCATAATAAAATGGTAGTTGTTTTCTGCCACTCGTTTGTGGTGCTTTGTTACACCGTGGCAGTAATTGGGATAGTGGGTCCCAACTCATTAATGGGTTGTAAGAGGAATTTAGTGGGACACTCAAAAGTAAACTAAACATTAAATTTTGTAGCCCATATCTTGAGATTCTTATCTAAAAATATAAACAACAAAGTTTCTATGAAAAGTGATCGCATTCTGTCACTGCAGTTTGGAAGGCTGTGTTCAAAAGATACAGTTATTCAAATGTAACAGCCAGCGGGAAAGATGTTTGGGAAAGTCCACAAACTCAAGGATAAATGTGTGAAAGAAAACTTTTGACAGTGGAAGAAAGGGAAAGAAAAGTAAGTGTCCGTTACGGGAAAAAACCCATAACTCCAGTTGGCGTGGCCAGCTAGAGGATAAGAAGAATGCTTTCCTGCTAGGCTACAAATACGAACACTGGCAAAAAGAGACAGTTTAGCAAAGCTGTTAAAAAGGACTCTGGGAGTTTCCACTGTGGCACAGGGGAAACAAACCCGACTAGTATCCCTGAGGATTTGGTTTTGACCCCTGGCCTCGCTCAGTGGGTCGGGGATCCAGAGCTGCTGTGAGCTGTCCTATAGGTTGCAGACGAGGCTCGGACCTCGAGTTGCTGTGGCTGGTAGCTGCAGCTCTGATTCGACCCCTAGCCTGGGAACTTCCATGTGCCATGGATGTGGTCCTAAAAAGACCAAAAAAAAAAAAAGGGACTCTGAGGGTGGACTGGGCTTGGTTGGAACTCTGGTCCACTGTTTATATCTAAGTAACCCTAGAAAAATTTTACCGTTTTTCGAGTTCCTGTCATGGCACAGCAGAAACAAATCCAACTAGGAACCATGAGGTGGCAGGTTAGATCCCTTGCCTTGCACAGTGGGTTAAGGATCTGGTGTTGCTGTGAGCTGTGGTGTAGGTCGCAGACATGCTCGGATCTAGCATTGCTGTGGCTGTAGTATAGGCCGGCAGCTACAGCTCCGATTCAACCCCTAGCCTGGGAACCTCCATATGCCACAGGTGTGGCCCTAAAAAGCAAATAAATAAAGAAAGAAAGAAAGAAAGAAAGAAAGAAAGAAAGAAAGAAAGCAAAAAGAAAAATTATATCATGAATTTAAAATTCATGTCTATACAATGAAGGTAATTTTTGTCTATAAAATGAAGATTATAATAGTACCTACTTCACAGCATTGTTAAGAAATTACATAAGTTAATGTGCTTCACCTAGCAAAGGGTCTAGTCCATAAATGAGTGAAAATAGATAAATAAGAAGTAGAAAACTCAATGCTGTAGCTTGGTTCTAAACAACTGAGCACAGTTAGTATGGTAGAAAGAATTCTAAGATGGCCCTCAAGGTCCTTATGCCTGATGGATACACCCTGTATGTACTATGTTGGGGGTGTCACTCCCATGACTATGTTAGGTCATGTGGCACAGGTAGCTTAAAGAATAGGAGGTTATTCTGGGTAGACTTGACTTAATCAGGTAAACCTTTAAAAAGGGTTTTTCCTAAAGCAAGAAGTTCAAGGCAAGAGAGATTCAATGCAAGGGAGGTTCTTGGTTGCTGGCTTTGGAGTGGAGGGAGCCAAACAAGAAGGAATCCAGATGGCCTCTTGGAACAAAAACTTATCTGTGATTCTTTTGTGTTTTTATTTTAACACAATTACATCAATGCCAGATAATGACAGTGTTGTTTCCTCATTTCTGATCATTATAATTATTTTTTTTTCTTAAGTTATGGTGCTAGCTAGGATTGCCAGTACATTAAAAAATAATATCAGTGATGTTTATTGCCAAGCTCAAATGGAAACTTTGAATTATTTAACACAAAGTATAATATTTGCTGTTGGCTTTCTGTGTATTTCTTTATCAAAATAAGGGCGTTCCTTTTTTATTTCTAGTTTGTTAAAATGATTTTTAAAAAACTATGAAAGGGTGTTGGATTCTATTAAATTATCTTTTCTTCTGTATGCTGAGATGGTCGTAATTTTTATCCTTTAATCTTTAAATGTATTATATTACATTATTTAATTTTATGTGTCAAACCAACCTTGCATTCCTCAGATAAGCCCTACTTCACCATGATTTTAGACAGTTTTGCTCCATTTATGCCTTTCTTTCCTGGACTTATTTTCTATTATTGTCATGTATTTTAATTCTATTTTTTTAAAGCATTGTAGGATAGTAATATTATTATCAATTTATAAACCTTTCTTTACCCACATATTTATCACCTTCTTTGCTCTTTTTACATATTAGTTCATACGGAAACATTTTTCCTGCCTAAAGTACATCCATTAAAATTTTCTTTAGAGTGGGTCTAGTGGTGATAAATCTTTTTTTTTTTTTTGTCTTTTTGTGGCATATGGAGGTTCCCAGGCTAGGGGTCTAATAGGAGCTGTAGCCACCAGCCTACACCAGAGCCACCGCTGTTCATGGCAACGCCAGATCCTTAACCCTCAGAGTGAGGCCAGGGATTGAACCTGCAACCTCATGTTTCCTAGTTGGATTCATTTCTGCTGTGCCACGATGGGAACTCCTGATAAATCATTTTGTTAGCTTAATTTATCTCCTTCTTTGTAAATATTTTTTCTTTATATATAAATCTAGCAGGAAAAAAAAAAGAAAAGAAAAAGAAAAAAAAGCCCATAAGTCTAACATTGGCAGTTATTTTCTTGTAGAGCATTGAGGAAATCTTTTTTGTCTTCTGCTATAACTGTTGAGAAGTCAGGGGTTAATATGCCAACTTTTTAATGAAAAACGAATTTTAAGCCACTTTTTTTTAACTTAATGGATTTTATTTCAATTATAGGTGTACATAAATCATCACAAAAGACTCTTTTTCCTTGAATTTCTGCATTTCTACAGGGAGTATCTGAGTGTAGATTTATTTTTATTTAATTTGCTTGAGATTTGTTGCAATTCTTCAGTCAGTGAGTGAATGTCTTTCATAAATTTTTTGAAAATGCTCACACCTGATCACCACAAATATTGTACCTGTCCTATTTTTTCTTTCATTGTGTTCTGGAACTCAAATTAGATAATTGATAAATCTTTTAACTTTATCCAATATATTTCTTCGTGTTTTATTTCATTTTTCATTTTTTTTTCCTTTTGTTTTTAGGGCTGCATCTGCAGCAAATGGAAGTTTCTGGGCTAGGGGCTGAATCTGAGCTGCAGCTGCTGGCCTACACTGCAGACACAACAACACAGGATCTGAGCTGCATCTTTGCTCTATGCCACAGCTTGCAGCGATGCTGGATTCTTCACTGACTGAGTGAGGACAGGGATCAAACCTGCGTCCTCATGGATACTAGTTGGGTTCTTAACCTGCTGAGCCACAACTGGAATTCCTTCATATTTTTTCTTGCCATATTGTGTTCTGGATACTCTCACTTGGACTATTTTCCAATTTGCAAATTATTTTCTTGTCTGTGTCAAATATACTTGTGTTTCTAATCTCAATTATTTTAACTTTTATGTTAAAAATACTACTTGATTTTTTTATGCCTGCTGTGTTATTTGTAATATATTCCTCTCCCCTATGAAATATTCAAGTTTTAAGGCCTGCCTTTTATTTCTTTAAACATATTAAGCATATTTTCTTCATAATCTGTATTAATAATTCCATTATATTAACCTTTTTAAGTCTGTTTATGCTGACTGATATTTCAGCTGATTGTCATCTCCAGGGCCCTTATTTCCTTGTGTTCTGTTATTTTTGCAAACTGCCCACTTTTCATGGAAAATTAATTGTAGGGATGCTTTGTAGCATAGGGTAAAAGGGCTTTTCCCCAGGAATGATTTGGTTTTGTTTCTTCCACGTGCCCAGGAACACTAAGATCGGAGTTTCCTGTTAAGCTAAATTCATAGTTTGGATTTTATCAGTTATATAAGCTAAAGTCACAGTTTAAATTCTTATCAGTTTCATGTTTTCCTTCATAGATTGCGTTTTAACTTTGTTTACAGTTTTTGTTTTTAATTGAACTAAAGCCTTTTTTTTTTAATCTTAAGGTGAGTGTGACACTTTTTGTAGCTTTGTTTTTATTCTTTAAGGCCTCCTTTCCTATTGCGAGTCATATGTGCTGCATTTTCATCTAAAATATTAAGCGTATTGATTTTTATAAACTGAAGGCTATTTTTATTTACAATGAAGATAGAAAATTTATCATTTTTTTTGCAAATGAATACCTAGTAGTCCAAGTCCCATTTACTAAATAGTTCACCCTTTCCTCGCTGATTTGAAAAACCATGTTTTCGTGAACGTGTGAGTTGTTCCTGGGCTCCCCATTCTATTCCAGTACTGCTTTAACTCCTACAGTACCTGTCTGCCTTGTTCTTCTTTTTCAAAATTATTTGGAAATTTAGGATCATCTTGTCAAGTACTAAATTAAAACCCGTTTGAAAATTAATTGTACTGGGTAGTACTTATGTAGATTTGGGGCTCTTTTACGATGATAACTTTAGAATATTATAGTTCACCTATGAACATAATATGTATTTCTTCATTTATTTCTTCAATGATGTATTATTATTAATTATGATTCTTCTCAACAAAAATATTGAACATCTTTTGTGTCTCATTACCTTATGGTTTTTGTTTGTGAGTAATGTCTTTTTTTCTTCTTACTTTCTAGCTGATTTACCTGGTGTTCAGAAATGTCATTTTTTTGTATGGTAATTTTGTACACAGCAACCTTAATGAACTCTGTACCCTTTGTAAAATTCCACATGCACTTGTGTGTTTTATTTCATTTTATTTTGCTTTGTTTTATTTTATTTTGGCATATGGAAGTTCCCCAGCTAGGGATCAAATTGGAGCCGCAGCTCCTGGCCTACACCACAGCCACAGCAATGGCAGATCCAAGCCGCGTCTGCAACCCACACGGCAATGCTGTATCCTTTAACTCACTGAATGAGGCTAGAAATTGAATCGACATCTTCATGGATACTAGTCCGGTTCTAACTGTTGAGCTATGACAGGAACTCCCTGTGTGTATGTTTTAAAGTGCCACTGGTTACAGTATTTGAGATGCAATAGTCTTATAATTTTCTGTACGTTATTTTTCTTAGTCTAAAATATAACTGGAGTTCCCGTAGTGGCTTAGCAGTAATGAACCTGATTAGTATCCATTAGGATGCAGGTTCGATCCCTGGTCTTACTCAGTGGGTTAAGGATCTGGCGTTGCTATGAGCTGTGGTGTAGGTCACAGACACAACTCCCATCCTACGTTGCTATGGCTGGAGCGTAGGCCAGCAGCAGCATCTCTGACTTAACCCTTAGCCTGGGAACGTCCATATGTCACACTGGTGGCTTTAAAAAGTAAAGCAAACAAACAAACAAAACTTTATTCTTATAAGTATCTCCCTGTAGAATGACTTAAACCTGCAGAATCTCAGACACTATGGTGTCACTATGAATGCATGACTATTTAGTAGCTCTGACATTAAAAGCACTTTATAAATAGAAAATGATTTTCAAGACTTCTAGGAGGGTATTAAGTTGCCATCACGCTCTGAGACCACAGATCTTCCCCCACCTAGGGTCACCAGTGGAGGACCTACACATGAACTCTCATCAGTATTTTTCTCATTGACTGAGAAAAATTGATATTTTGGATGAGGGCTTTGGAAAGGAGAAGCTGGAGTCCTTAGTTCGGTGTGGTACAACGTAGAGCTGGGAGCCAGGGATGATCTTTTCAAGTACTTCAGCTTGACCTAAACTACTGGAGTTCAGCTTCAACATAATTGCAGCCCAGCAAGGAGTCCCTTCTGGAAACCAGCTGCTTGATCAGGGATTCATTTATCAGGAGCATTATGACTTCAAGCATTGTTCTCCACTGTTGTGGCCATTTAAATGGAAAAAAGGAAAAAAAAAGAGGGAGTCTGGGGAACCAATTAGGAAGGAGTGGCTCCCCTCTGAGTCTTGACCTTAACCTCCCTGAGAAGGTATGGGATTTTCTAAAAGTAAGAAAAGAACATAAATACTTGGCAAAAATGCTCTGGGGTCTGAGTTCTAGCAAGGGATGAATTGGACTGATGTGGAAAGGGAGAGAGAAAGGAAACAAAACACAAGAAAAAGTCCAAATTCCTTAAAAGTAGCAAATACGTGTACCATTGTAGCACATTTTCACTGTGTACTTTCCCGATTACCAGAAAATAAACTCATTTGAGCCTGTGATTAGCATACAAAATATCACATGAAAATTTTTTTTGGGTCTTTGCCAGGTTATGAAGTATTATTACCATAAGTCTAAAGTGTCACATTCTAGTATTCCACCTAGTGTATTATGTTTCCGTATCTGCATTCTAATGACTTTTATCAATTTTGGCAAACCCTCAGGCTTAACCTTTTAGAATATTGCTTCTTCCACATTTTCTCTCTCCTCTTTCCTCTAACTCTAATTGGGTCACACCTTCATATCTTATTTTCCATGCTTCTTAATCCCTCTTTCATCAAAAACAATCTCCTGATATATCTGTATTACATTCTGGGTGATTTCTTTATATATATATATCTTACAGTTACTAAGCTGTTTCAATTGTGCTATTTAATCCATTCACTAAGTTTTTAATTTTAGTGACTGTAATTTTCATTTCTTAAAATTCCTTTCGAAAAGCCACAGTATAATTTTTTGAAAGTCTTTAGTTGCACCTCCTTGTACAGTCTACAGAGTTCTTTAAATTATTGGCAATTTTTTTTTTTTTTAGGGCCGCACCCATGTCATATGGAAGTTCCCAGGCTAGGGGTCAAATCTGAGCTACAGCTGCCGGCCTACGTCACAGCAACGTGGGATCTGAGCCTCGTCTGCGACCTATACCACAGCTCATGGCAACGCCAATCCTTAACCCATGAACAGGGTCAGGGACTGAATCCGCATCCTCATGGATACTAGTCGGGTTTGTTACCACTGAGCCACGATGGAAACACCCAAATTATTGGCATTTAACTTGATCTTTATCTTAAATGTACTCTTGTAAGGTGCTTACTCTTATTTCTATGTTATGGGTAATAAAACTGAGGCTAAGAGACTTACCTAAGGCTTCCAAGCTAGTAATAAGTAGAGCTGAAATTAAACTCATGTTTTGTGACTCATTTTATTCCATGTGTTTCCCAATATATATCCTTAAATAATGTTTATGTTTGTGCCATGGGGCAGTAGGATGTGGAGGAATTAGGGAAAGGTGTGCTTTATTCTACTCTACCAAAATTAAACTTTCTTTGGAAAAAGCTTAGGCTCAGCCCAAAATAACTCAGAATGTTTCCTGAGTAAATGGCAATGGATTTTCAGAGTAATTTTTTATTTTTTTACCCACTTAATTTTTTTCATTTCCACATTTCCCTACTCCCAGTTTGGTCGTTTTTATATTTCTAACGCCCCCCCCTTTAGGGTCTTACCTCTGTAAAGCAAGTTATAAACTACAATTTATAATAATTTAAGATCTACTACATTTTAGTTGTTGGATCCTCATGAGGATGAAATTAGATAATGTGTATTCAAGTTCCTCATAAAATGTCTGATTTATAATGAGCGCTCAAAAGAAAGGGATTCCTTTTTTTTTTTGTCTTTTTAGGGCTGCACCAATGGCATATGGAAGTTCCCAGGCTAGGGGTCGAATCTGAGCTTTAGCTACTGGCCTACACCACAGCCACAGAAACTCCAGATCCTTAACCCACCAAGCAAGGTCAGGGGTTGAACCCACATCCTCATGGATACTAGTCAGTTCTTTAACACTGAGCCACAATGGGGAACTCCAAAAGGAGTTTTTTATATGCAAAAGTAGCATAAATGCTAACCCAATGCCATCGTAATTCCACTTTATATTCCTCACAATGTGTATCAGTGAGGGTTCTGTGTAGAAACAGAACCATTAAAGTGTGTGTGTGTGTGTGTGTGTGTGTGTGTGTTTGTGTAGAGAGAATGACAGAGGTTGACTTTGTAGAAATACTTCATGTGACTGTGGGAGATTGGCAAGTCTGAAATTTTTAAGGCAGGCCAGCAGGCTGGACTCTGCAGTCTTGAGGGAGAATTTCTTCTCCAGGCAACCTCAAGTTTTCAGAATTACTCATCGCACAGCATACGGTATTAATCCATGGCTTTGTACATACAGGACCTATGTCAAATGTTTCTATTTGATTCAGTTATTCTTTTAGGAAGATTTTCTCACATATCACACCAAACTTTAATTTATCCATATTTAGTCAGAAAGAATATTTTCTCCGTTTATTCACCTTCCAAAAAAGGTATTTTAAAAACAGCATTACTGGGGATTCCTGCTGTGGCATCTTTACTGTGACAAGGATGCAGGTCTGATCCCCCATCCCCCACCCAAGCACAGTGGCTTAAAGGATCTGGTGTTGCAGCAGCAACCGCAGTGTAGTTTGCAACTGTGGCTCAGATCTGATCCCTGGCCCGGGAACTCCATATGCTGTGAGATGGCCGAAAAAAAAACCAAAGAAAAAAACCCAGCATCACTGGCTTAACTGAGTAGCTAGCCATGGTGACTTTGCTTCATAGGCAAATGGATTTGAATATTTATATGCTAATGTGCTTATTTGATATCAAATGAGATACTTTAATAATAGGCTTTAACATAGATTTGGTGTTGTACTAAGCATTGTATTCATACATATACTATTAAGCTTCATGAAAAGCCTATGAAGAAAGTATATTAGTATAATCTAGAATGAGGAAACTGAAATTCATAGAATTTAAATTACTTGTTCAAGGTCATAAACATGACTGCAAATGAAAATCAGATCTATCTGAATCTAGACCAGTGCTTTAACCACTATGTTTGAGTAACTCTTAATATTCTTATGATACTAACTCATTCTAGTTACAATAACAGAGGCACTGAGAAAACCTTAAATACATTCTGAATCAAAACATTTGTATATCAATAGGTTGAACTCCCCACATATATATAAGGAGAAATTGAAGTCTTTTCCGTATGAACTTGGTATAATGAAGATTTAAGCACTGAAAATCAGTTTCTTAACTGCTTTTAACATTTCTTTTACTCCTGGAGTTTTTCCATTTTAAAGTAGGGTTTCTGAAATAACGTTCTATGCAATATTAGTTCTACGTGATATCGGTAAAATATTACTTTAGTCAAATAAGTGCAGGGAATTTGGGGTTAAAAAATTCCAAAGGGGTTGTTTATTGCAGTATTTCCTAGAGGATGTTATGCTTTTAAGTGCATTGCCATTTTCCAAAAGTGGGGTAGCTACAGCTGTTTCTAAACTTTGTGTGAATGGCAATTCATGCGATTAGTGTCCCAAAGAACTCGCTTTTGAGAAATACTATGCCAAGTTTAAGCTAATACTTTATAATACTGTCTTACTTGTGTGAATGTCTTAAATTTAATTTCAAAAAACATAAGTAAACTGGAAGAGTTCCGGTTGTGGCTCAGTGATAACAAATCAGACTAGTATCCATGAGGATGCGGGTCTGATCCTTCGCCTAGCTCAGCAGGTCCAGAATCCAACATTGCCATGAGCTGTGGTGTAGGTCACAGACACGGCTCGGATCTGGCATTGCTGTGGTTGTGGTGTAGGCCGGCAGCTACAGCTCTGATTCGACCCCTAGCCTGGGAACTTCTATACGCTGTGGGTGGGGCCCTAAAAAGCAAAACAAACAAATGAATAAATAAAGTACACTGGAAACCCAGATGATCCAGCTCAGAGCCATCACAGGTCAAACAGTGATGCTATAGAAGAGAGGTGTCTAAAACAAGAGTTCAGGAAGGATCAAAATAAAGGGTATTATGTCTTGGAGAACATTTGTATCACTGCCAGTCCATGAAATCGGGAAATACAGAGTCTCCTTAGAATCACTGAGTTCTCCGTGCTAGCTCTTGATGGTTAGGGAAATTCACATCCTGAAGCTCACACAAGCAAATTGCAAATAATACTTTGCATTTATCCTATAGCTTTTAATTTTCAAAACATCTCCACATGTATTATCTTATTTAACCATGCCAGACTCACTGGGAAGTTGTGATAGCTCTGGTTTTCACAGCTGTGGAGGTGATTTGAGAATTCTGCTTTACAAATTTTTGGTTTTGTCTGGAGCTATGCTTTAGGAATCAATGAAGCACATCCTCAAGCAATGAGGCAGAACTGTGGACAGCTGGGAAACTGCAGCGCACACACCAGCCCGGGGTTCTGTTACAAATACAATTTTTTTTCTTTTCAAACAAAGACTCTTAGAAGATTATGAAACTAATGGGTTTTCTCTATTAGTGGAATCCTCTCATCACACAATAAAGTTCTCCTCTGTCCACTGTCAAAGGACTGTAGGCAACTATTTAGTCTTTATTGTTACTGATGTACTTTTTTCACTTTTTTCTGATTGTATCACCCATCACGCTCATTGTAAAAAATTTATAAAATACAGAAATATATAACATGGAAAGTGATAGCTCTCTACAATCTTGCTACTATAAATGGCAATAAGTAACTTGACTTATATTCTTCTAGATTTAATTTTACTGTGCATTTACTGTCAACCATATATGTGTATAATACTAATAATACTAATAAGTATTATTAGTATTATTATTATTTGCTTTTTGAAGCCACACCCGCGGCATATGGAGGTTCCCAGGCTGGGGTTCGAATCAGAGCTACAGCTGCCGGCCTGTGCCACAGCCACAGCAATGGCAGATCCGAGCCGCATCTGCAACCTACAGTACAGCTCATGGCAACGCCGTATCGTTAACCCACTGAGCAAGGCTGGGGATCGAACCTGCAACCTCATGGTTCCTAGTCGGATTAGTTAACCGCTGTGCCACGACGGGAACTCCTATATGTGTATGTTTATAATTTGAAGAATAACATACAGAAAATTGCACTAATTTTAAGAATATATTTTAGTGAAGTATAAGAAAGTGAACCCACATGACCACAACCGAATAAAAGTAAGAGAGCCATACTAGAACTCTGAAACTTATCTTGTGCCCTGATCTTCATCATTACCCACTTCCTCTTCCCCAGACGTAACCATTATTTTGACTTCTAATACCACAGGTTTGTGGGTTTTGTTTCTTCACCTTTATTTAAGTGAACTCATGGAGAAAGTACTCACTGATGTTTGGATTCTTTCATTCCATATTGTATTGATGAGATTCTTTTGTATTGTGACATGTAGCAATTTATTCATTTTCTCTGCTGCATGATATCCCATTATGTGAATATACCACAGTTCAGCTGTTGATGGACACTTGGATATGTGCCAGTTGAGGACTGTTATGAATAGTGCTGCTGTGAACATTCTCGTGCATGTCTTTGGATGCATCTTAGTTGGGTAGATACTAAGAAATGAAATTATTGGACTGTAGTGCATGCATATCCTGCTTCTGTAGATGGTGCTAAACAGGCTGCTGAAGTGACTACAGAAATTTATCCCCCAACCAGCAGTGCACAGACCGTTTAATGACTCCACATTTCTAACACTGGGAAGTCTTAGTCTTTGTAATTTTATAGCCATTCTGGTGTGGGTGTAGCGGTAACTCCTTGTGGTTTTCCTTATTAATGAAGTTAAGAACTTTTTAATGTTATTGGCTATTTGTGAACTGTCTATCCAAGCGTCATGTCCAATATTCTATTGGGCTATTTGTGTCTATTTTTTATTGAACTAGGTGGGCCTTTTCAAGTTTGAAATTACATGTATTGAAGATATCTTCTGCTACTGTGGAGTTCTACTCTTGGGGCTTCCTTTATCATAATTACTCATGTCATAATCTGGGAATTCTCTGATAATTTCAAGGTGATTAAAACTATTATGTATAGCTTTTCTAGTTTTCCTCAGTGAGTATCTAATCTATCTTTTGTGGACATTTATAAGACCCTAATTCATGTGCTTTTTTTAACCACCAGAATGGATTTGTTGAGATGCTAGCAGGATCCAGTTTTTGAAATCAGTTTACTTGATGATTCACTGTTTTCTCACATTCATTACTGATGTATAAAAATGTTCAGATACTTTTACTCTTTATCCCATCCATCAATTGTTTTAGTATCCTTGTTATCCATATCTGAAATTTTCCTGTTGATTTGTTGAACTCCTATCTTCTTCCTCTTCTTAGTTTCCTGTGGTCATTGTAACACATTACCACAGCTTTGGTGCTTAAAACAATGTAAATGTATTCTCTTACATTTTGGAGGCCGGAAGCCCTAAATCTGTGTTCACTGGTCTAAAGGTCAGGGGGTTGCCAGGCCTGCATTCTCTTGAGGCTCAAAGAAGAGAATTCACTAGCCTCTTCCAGCTTCTGGTGGTTGCCAACATTCCTTGGCATGTGGCTGCATCACTCAAGTCTCTCTTTCTGCAGTCACACTGCCTTCTCTTTTTCTGTCTGGATAAAGAGAAAGCAGGGACTGGGACCTGATATCAGTCTATTACCCTCTGCACCAAACTGCAAGTCCCATGGGAGCAGAACGCTTGCAGGTGTGTCCACATTGCTTCAAAGAGCTGTGAACAAGAATGCCTGGCATACAGTAGGCATTCACTTAATATCTGTCAAATCAATCATTAATAATAGAGAATCAATTTGAGGACTTTTATTTTTTTAATTTAATTTTTTTTTCTTTTTACAGCTGCACCTGTGGCATATGCAAGTTCCCAGGCTAGGAGTCGATTTGGAGCTGCAGCTGCAGGTTAATGCCACAAGCCACTGTAACACTAGATCCAAGCTGCATCTCTGACTTATGTTGTAGCAGCTTGTGGTAACAGCAGATCCTCAACCCACTGAGCCCGGTTAGGGATTGAACCCACATCCTCACGGAGACTATGTCAGGTTCTTAACTCGCTGAGCCACATGGAACTCCATGAAGATCTTCTTTTAGAATAGGCAAGTTATGTTTTATTCCAGAAATCACACCCAATACCATTAGTTGGAAAGTTTAGTGAGAGACTTCAGCTCATCTCAGCAAGAACATTCTAATAATCAGGCCTATATGTCCATAGTCCAACTTGCTTTATGAGGGGATAAACTCCTTAAATAGGATGTAGCCCAACAATGTTTGGCTTATCACCTGTTAGGGATATTAGAAAATATATTTTAAAATTAGGTGTGAAAGTGTTTTTACAGATGGGAGAGAGGTTTATCTTGTGTAACACTTTTACTTCTGTCTAAAGAAGCTCGATTTTTAAAAATTTCTAGACTTCTTCCCCAAGCATTTTGTTCATTTATTCATTGTAAGATCACTGAAAAAGATTCCCTTAGTTTATGACCCTTTTGTGGGCATTTTACAGAGGCTCCACAGAGACATTTTTCTTCTCTGTGGATCAACTCTGTTTCTCTTTAGAATGTCAAAGCACCATAGTGAAGCTTTGGATGGTCTTCTACACAAGAGGAATATCTATCTATCTATCTATCTACATATGTATATGTATATATATATATCTTATATATATGTATGTATGCATTTAACTTATGTATTTAACTTATATATATAGCTCCAAGTCTCCAAATCTAATTTCTAACCTAGATCCTGCCTTGTGTGTAAAATACGGTCACTTAAAGAATGCAGATGGGAGTTCACGCTGTGGCACAGTGGATTAAGAATCTAACCGCAGCATCTCAGGTTGCTGCCAAGGCACAGGTTCCATCTTTGGTTCCACCCTTGGGTTAAAAGATCTGGCATTGCCACAGCTGATGTGTAGGTGGTAGCTGTGGCTCAGATTCGATCCCTGACCTAGGAACTTCTTTATCCCTCAGGTGCAATCATAAAAAAAATGCAACTAGCTTTTTAATTTCACGTAGCAATACTGTCTCAGGGATGAATCTGTATGCACATAAATGATGTCTCTCCATCAAGGTGGTTGTCTAGGAAAGTGGTAATGAGAAAATGCAAAGTTTTCTTCTGGATTTCCCTTCGTATGAAATGACACATGAAAATCAATCCTATGGCCTTATATATAACTCTAGTTTTTGGCTAAAGTATTTGTACCAGTTGGGATGTTTTTGTCTGCAAGAAATGGAAGACACCACTAAAGTACCTGAAGATTGTTCCCCATGATAAGAAGCCAGTACGGTGGGGTGTAGAAGGCTGTTGCAGGTACAAGCATCATGTTCTCATCCAAATGACAGCAAAGGAAGGGAGGGTGAGATCCTTCCTTCTGCATCTCTCCTTTTTTTTCTTTTCTTCTCCATTTGAATCAGAGGGGAAAAATCTTTCTCAGATGTCTCCCAAAGGAATCCTCTTCTGTTTCACTGGTCAGGCCAGGTTACATTACTGTCTCTATGAAGGAAGCATGGAAAGGCCAACTGCTGCCAGGTTAACTGCCTTCTTGGACAAGAAGGGGTTAAATCTGTCCTCATTAGAAACAGATTCCTCAGACTAACATGAACAAATAACTTTGCAAAGCTTTTTCATTTACCTTTTTCTTCTAATTCTCATTAACATATCCAGTGATGTGTAAAGTCGCTGGTGGTGGTGGTGGCGGCTAGGGTATGAAATGGACTGGCAGCACCTGGGTAGTGACTATTGTGGATAGCCCTATCTATAGATGAAGGGATGGAAGCTCCACACAGGAATCCTGTTTAAGGTAACACGGGTAGAAAGCAGTGATGCTCCAATATGGACCGTGTCTAACGATGAAGGTGAGGGTGATAATTACACTGGTTAGTATTGAGTGCTTATTATATGCCAGGTATTATGCTATGTTACTTTGCAGTGATTATTCACGACCCTATGAAGGCGGTAGTGCTTCTGTTTTATAGATAAGGAAATTGTGGCTCAAGGTCACACATCTAGCCGTGCAGGTCTGTGATTAAGACTTCATTGCTGCTGCCAGGGATGGGTACTTCTTCACACTGTACTGCTTTCCCATTTGAATTCCCGTATCCTTTCCAGGACTACTGCTCTTGAGATAAGCTTTTGGTGACTTAAGGAGCCTCATCTGTAAAGTGAGATAATTTTACCTACTTTATGGGGTTCCCATGAGGACCGAACAGGATAATCCTTGTGAAGTAACTCACAAGGAGACAAACATGGTAGGTGGCATTGTTATTGTAGAATCTTCACTTATGTCTTTGACCTACCTTACAAGACTGAGATCATCCATCTAAAACAGCAGTTCCCAAACTTTCGGGGCTCACGACCTCCGCTACACTCTTAAGAATTATTACGGATCCCAAAGAGCTTTCGCTTATGTAAATTACTGCTGTCGTTACTGTACCGAAATGAATCCTGAGAAGGATTTGAAAGAGAAAAACAAGCACAGGCTTGGTCCCTTAGCTGTCAGAGCGGTTATGTCATACACATCATGAATCCTCTGGAAAACTTCTACGTACACATGTGAGAGCATGAACGCGAAAAAAGCAAAAGTAAAAAAAAAAAAAAAAAGCGGTTTGAATTAATTAAGAAAATAGTTTTGCATTTATTAGGACGCTCAGGGTTCCCCGGGCCCCATTTTGAGAACTGCTCTTCTAGCTTATAAGCTTCGTGTGAGAACCAGCGGACTCTGCTGTTTGGAGAAGACACCTAAGGTTTCAGAGGCGAAAAGAAGGCAGCATCAAAGCTATATTCCACTCCTGGCACCTACCGCAGCTTCGCCGCCGCTCGGCAGCGAAGTCCTCAGCACGCCCCCTCCTCAGCCGCGCAACCTCTCTTCCTGGGGTGTGACCCCCACCGCTCACACAGCTGTAGGGACTCCCCCCACCGCCACGGCATGCCCCGCGGAGCAACCGGCGTCCCGGGCGCCTGAGACAAGCCCCGCCCCGCCGCCTCTCCTCCGGGCTTTAGCTTCCATGGCAACCGCGGCGCGCTGCCTTGGCGTCACATCCCCACGCCCCTTCGGGCTAAACCATTCGCATCAGGGACCTTCACGGGGGGAGATGGAAACAAGAGACTTTCATAGAACATCTGTGCACTACTCTGCTTCCGTTTTTCTACCCAATTTTAATGGTACCCATGCGTTTTCTTTTTAATTTCGCCAACTGAGCCTGCTAGGGTGGCGCCCCGTCGCGCCTGCTAAATTCTAACGCCCCCTCATTCCAGACCAGTGGATGGACAGGCGCGCCCAAGAGGCTCACGGTAGGCGCGGGTTGGCTCAGGGGCTGGGGGCGAGCGCCCGACGTAGCGCGCAGGGGGCGGGGCCGCGCGCAGGGGGAGGGGAGGTGGGCAAGATGGCGCCCGGCGAGTGATTCTCCCAGGAAAGCTCCAGCGGCCGCGGAGACGCCGGCGCGGGGGGTCCTGCCCTCCACTGCCGTCCTTCCTCCTCTCCCCCGCCCCCGGAGCCCCCCTCCCTCCTGCCGCCTTCTGCCAGGTGGGAGAGGGAGGGGAGGCGGGCCTGGTTCCTGGGACACCATGTCGGACTCTGAGGAGGAGAGCCAGGACCGGCAACTGAAAATCGTCGTGCTGGGGGACGGCACCTCCGGGAAGGTCAGTCCTCGAGTGGGCCCTTCGTACCGGGCCTGCGGGAACCCCCGCCACCCCCCAGTCTCCTCCCCGCCCCCGGGCGTCGCCTTATATCCCCGAGCCCCGGGGCTTGTGGGCTGGGATCCGCCAGGTCTTGGCCTGGGGCCCGACACGAATTAGGCGCTGGGTGAAGTCCGACGAGAACTGTCCAGCTTCCTTTATTCTTATTCTTATTGTTGTTGTTATTATTATTATTATTATTAAAAAGGTCATTTCCTAACTCCTTGCCCGGATCACGAACTCCTACTTCTTCAAGACACTAGCCAGCATCGCCTGCCTGGGAAGCTTTCCAGCTTCTCGCCTCTGAGGACTGGCAGGGATGTACCAAAGCATCTTACCTCTTTTTCTTTAGTTTAGGTCACTCTTTGCTCCTTTTCCCCCGTTTACCGTTTCTGATGCTTCCACTGCACTGGGAGGTCCCAGGAGCCTGACTCTGGAATCTGATTCCCTGGGTGAGAGAATTGGGGTTCCAGCACTTACTGGTCGGGTCCTTGGAGGGCTAATTGCTATCCTCTTTGTGATTCGTCTGTAAGATGGGTATATTGATAAAGGTCGCCTTGAAGGGTGAGGCGTGCAGATCCGCATTAAATGCGAAAACCCACATGAAGCTTTCCGAACATGGTGTGCACTCAATAAACGGTAGTTGCTGTTTTAGAGAGTCTTACCTGTTCATCTCTGTTACCAGCACAGCACCTGTCAACACAAGCATTCATTCAGCAAATATCTGTTAAGCTCCTATTCTGGGCCGGATGCTGAAAGCAGAACTGCCAGCCTGACGGAAGGGATCCTTGACTTAAAGTCTGTCCTTTGGTGACAGTTGGTTGAATGAATGAGACTGAGTGCATGAATATCTGGTAGCCAGTCCCCTTACATTGTAGGTAGGGTTTTTAACCCGTGATTGTGGAGCTCCAGAGATGAAATAAACATTGCCTGGACCTTGCTCTTTGGAGAGGGTCCATAAGGTCTTAAAGGGGTTTATGATCCATTCTCCAAAGAAGGTGAAAAGCCTCTGCCCTGGGAACCTTCACACCTGTTGCTTCTATCAGTAGCGTCAACACTGTTTCTGGGAATATTGCTAAAGTTTGTCACCTTTTTTCTCCCAATCCCTTTTCCCAACAAGAGTCTTAAGAAAGGCAGGCTTTCCGTTTTCGCCTTCAGTTTCGGTGTTAGTGGGGTAGTTTGGACCCGGGTATCGGTGGTGAGGACTGCTGGCTGCATTTTCCCTGGCAGCTGTCACCGCACAGCTGTACCTGTCTTTCTCTCTGAGATTTGAATTGCTAGGGCCAGGGAGAGAAGTGTCATTCACATGTAAAATTTGGAGAACCCTTGTTAATTTCATTCTTGTCGTTCCCAGTATTTGTAATTGATTTTTATTGTTGAGGAAAAACAATGTAATATGTTCTGATTGCTTTCAAACATTTTGAGGAAGGAAGGAATTGGCATCTCTTTTTAAATGAAGTATTATATGAATTTTTGTACACGTATAACATTTTGAATGAATGAATTGTTTTAAATAAATAAGCATTGTTTCTAATATCCCTATTCAAAAAAAATTTAAGTGATATTTTTATAGTTTTCTCATTTGTATTTTTTGAATGCCTTCTAATTTTTCATTTTCTAAATATTTTTATGGTTAACTCATAACTGAAGTTATTTCCTGTTTAAAATTATAGTGACTGTAACACTAATACACTTGTATAAAGACACAGAAATGTCTGTTGTCCTACATTCTATCATAATTCCTTACACTTTTATTTTTTCTCCCAATATTCGTCCATTATCATACATGTATTTCTCGTTTGTTCATAATTTTCTATTTAGGTTTTTCATCTAGCTTGTCATTCTTTTTCTTCTTGTTGCTAATTTAGTGTGATAACTAGGGTTTTTCCTCTCTGTCTAAAATTCTGTCTAGTGTAGGACAAAGCATATTTTTTCCAATTTGTGTTGTCGAATTAGGACTATCACGCTTCAAAGGATAACAGTGATAATCTTTATGGTATGGTGTTTTGATTTAGTCTTTGTCATCTTGACTAATCTATTTTAAAACTGTAAAGTTTTTTTTCTTCCAGAAATATCTGCATACCAGCATCAGAAATCTGACCTTTTTTGTTATGTGTATCTCAAGTTTTTTTCCCCTCCATACCCTATTCAGCTTTCATATTATTGACTTATTATTGGCAGCTACCAACATTCCCATTCTGTTTCTTTTATCCTCCTTTTCTTTTATGAATTCAGCTTCTCTTTAGTTCTTATTTGTATCCTGATTAAACTCCTGGCCATTTTTTGTAGCCTCAGTTTTTCTTGCTAGTTTGAACTCAGGGCATTTTTATATACCCTGACATAGGCAAGAGTATTGAGATGACCACTTAGAATTCCTGCACGAGAAATTTAGCTCCTCCTCCTATTTACACGTGTTTCTATTTCTCTCCTGTTTTGATTCAGACTTTGGATTTTATTATATATCTCTTAAGATTTTTTTGAGGCAGATTATTCTTTTATGGTGTTTTTTCAGTATTAGTGCATGTACTCTGATTAAAAATTGTTAGCAGAAGTTTACAAAACAAACTATAAAGAATCAGCTAAAAAAGTTACATATATAGTTGATGGTGTTCATTTCATAATCGTTTAAGTATTTCTACAATGACTTGTGAGAAATTATTGAATGAGGAAAATAGCACAATATCTAGATAATTAAAGAGGAAGTGCCTCCCACTGATTCAGTCGCTGCTCTGTTTAATTTTTATGCTAAGATGTCTGGAGATGATGTAAAAACACATTTTCATCTTCTTTATTCCCAGTGACCTATACTTTTGACAGATTATATTCTATTCCAGTTGAAAATTCCAGTTTTATGTTTGCCTCAAAAGTGTGAGTGTAGGGTTTTCAAAATCTAGAAGTCTTATTTTCAGGAAAAGAAACTGGACTTTTCTGAATATTTGTTAATGTAAGAATTGAAGTTTGAGAAACTTAAATGAAAGTGAAAAATTACCTTAAATGACATTATGCTGAAGTTACATGTGCCTTGAGTTTCTCTTTGACTTATAAAAATGTTTCAGCCATACATATATTAAACATTTTGGCATATCTCTAATAGCATAAGTAGTGTTAATTATTTTTTTTTAAACTCTCAGCCTCTTTACAGTAGATTTTGTGCTCTAAGAAGTTCAGTGGCATAAACAAGGCCAAATGAATAACAAAAGGAATGCTTACCCTCCCCTATCTCTCAGTTTTTATATTATCAAGGAATTTAAATAAATTTCATTTTGGTGTAGCGGGTTTATTTCTCAGAATCTAGTCAAAACGTTTTTCTTATGGTGCTCAGTACATATTTGACCAAATATTTTAGACATTTCTTACAAATGCTGAGTATTTAAAAGTGTGTACGGATTGCTATTTATATGAAAAGTAACAGTTCTTATGTCAAAGGAATTTTAGGTCTTTTTGTTTAAAGAAATTGAAGTTTGGCCAAGTTTTCTTTTGTACCACTGCACTTCTGTCATAATTAATTATAATAAGCTATCTTGGAAATTTTGTTTTAGTTTTCATTATTTTTGGAGTCGCCATCTAATTTTAACATTTAAAATAAAAAAGGGGTATTTTTCCTTAACTTTAGGAGTCTTTTCTTGTAGACCATAAAACCTTCATAAAGCTCTCTTTCTCAGCTTTTTGGGGAAGTTTACAAATAAATAGTACATTTAAAATGTTTTAGAAGCTTTTGAGTTACTTCAGCTGTTACTAGAATGATTATTCTTTTGTTTTGGTTAAAAATGGTACTCTAAAGAAACTCCAGAGTTTTGACTATAACTTTGAGTTGTTATTTAAAAAATATAGATATATATCTGTTCTGGTTATAATATTCTTGTAACTTTAAAGCTTTATGGTTCTTAGATGAAGTATGTTTATTTTTGCCTGCTTAATATTAATTTAAACAATCCACTTCTTAATTTAAGAGATGAATACTATCAGTCATTCTATAAATTCTTTTTTATTTAACATTTTTAATATAGATAAGAATTAGTTACTTTTCTTGGGTTGGTGGGGGGAGAAGGGAAATTCTATAAATAGGCTTTCCTCTCCTTAATTAATACTTTTTCTGGGCTGAGGGCACAAACTACTCATAATGCTTAACTCAGAAGTGAAATTTCTCTGAAATTTGTATTGCACTGATTACATATATATATATATATGTATATATATATATATATATATGTATATATACACACACACACACACACACACACATATATATATTTGAATTATAAGTTCCAGCAAGGAGAAAGGAACTTGACAGGGGATTTAAAGAGATTTAGCTGATTAGTCTGTTGTTGCCACTGATAGCTGGTTGGCAAGTGAAATTTACCTAGTGAAATGATAAGTCCCTCTTCCCCTTGTAACTAATTAGAACTGCTTAAAGTTGCTTGTTGGATTAATGAGAGTATAAATGTTAGGATTACTTAAGATTTAGTCGTGATTTTGTGTTTATATTTTCAAAACAAAGACATTAATTTTGATATTCTGTGCATTAATTTTTTTAGACCTCCTTAGCTACGTATTTTGCTCAAGAAACTTTTGGGAAACAGTACAAACAAACTATAGGACTGGATTTCTTTTTGAGAAGGATAACATTGCCAGGTAAGAGACTAAAATGTCTTAACGTAGAAAGTTGTACATGTCTGACAATAAAAGACATAAGCAGAAATGTGTAAAATAAATTTGGGGGCCGTTTGTAATGTGAAAATATATGTTATTAGTAAATCTGCCATAGGGAGGTTAACTCTCATCAGCATCTACCATGAAGACATACTGTCCATGGATGCGAGGAAAAAGTTTATATATTCCCCACTCTCTCACTGTTTTTGGCCACTACACATTTTTTTGACAATAAACAATAGCTGCTTATAAAATTCTAAAGTTAAAAAAAATCAAATGCCATGTGATTATCAACAGATATTATATAAGCTAAATGTGAGAGGGCTGGAAAGGATTATTTTTTTAATATTATTTTGATTAGCCTCTGCTTCAGTTTTTTGTTTGGGAGAAAGTTCGAAGAGAAGTATAATGTAGCTATGGAACTTCTGTGCTCTAATATGTGAATGCTGTTTTATGCAAGGCAGCATGAAATTGCTGGCATTTAATAGACCACTAAAATTTAGGGTCCCTAGGCACTCATAAAAATACAGTTTGAGCATTCAAGATGTTTCAGTTCACCATGCAAAGAAACTATTTAGATGCCAGTTGCAGCACATTTTGTGGGAAATACAGGGAAATAATAACAAAAAAAGTGGTTCCTGTTTTAAGTTAGTTTCTGAACAATTGGGGCTTTAAAATGCTCTGTCCATTTAATTGTGATGCTTATATTATGTTTAAAGTATTTTATTAAAAGCAGTGTTATCTTGATTGACTTCATAAACCCATCCATCTCTCTCGTCTCTGAGGAAGCACATTTGAGTAAAAGCAGTTGCAAGTGTAGTGTCAGATTCATATACTGGAACATGAGTGATATAGTGGGAAGGAGTTTAATAAATTCTGATATTATTGAAATATAATATCTATCAGATAACTCTGGAAGTTTTAGAGCAGCTAATGAAAACCATTGGTAATTGGAGGTGTTCTGCATATCTCACTAGTGATATACTTTGTTATGTTTTGTGATGGTTGGTATTCGGCTATCAGTGAAAAATAAGTTAGAAGATATAGCTTGAGAAAAGAATTCCAGTTTTCCATTACTAAGTTATTGTTTAGAAAGAGGCTTAATGAGAACATATACATATTTGTTTCATTTGTATTTCAAATGAAAATCTCACTCAGAACTCTTAAGATGTTCAAAACTGAAAATCTCATATTACTCTCTTATGTATAGGTTAATGCCGCTTTCAAAATATTTGCAGCGGTCACTAGTAGAGTACATGTACAAATCACATAATATACATACTGAAAACTTATTTTTGCATCACTTTTTTCAGAGATGCCACTTGTTGCACAGAGAACCTCAGTCTATATTTATTGACTATTTTGTTTTGATGCTTATTAGCAAAAGTGCTAACTTTCTGTGTTATTAATATTATTTAATTTTTCTGATTTTTCAGTTCAAAGACCTAAATAAGGGAACAAGCACCTAATCAAACGTTAAAAACATTTGAGGACTGATTTTGGACGTTTTATGTATGTGATATATATGATGATTTCTGATCTTTTGCATACCACTCTCAATTTTTAAATTTTGATGACTTTTTAAAAAATATTTGGTATTATTGAAATCCAAATTTATAATAGATTTTAGAGTTAGTGCTTAGGTTAAAAAATGACATTAGGAAATGTGTACTCTTAATGAATGTATGTTTTAATTTTCATGATTAAGTTTTTATTTTGATGGGCAGAGTTCCAGAAAAAAAATGTTTTTAAAGCCATTTGGTTTTATTTGACTTAATGGACTTAAAATTATGGTAGAAATTTTAGTAGGAAGAAATTGTTTTAATGTAACTTGATTTTATGTTATTAATAGGTACATTAAGAAATGAGGTGAATAAATTTAAAAGACTTATAGTATACCCTTTATATAGTTTAACCTTAATTTTAATTCATTGTGTCAAATGATTAATATTTGTGTCATTTGCTAAAACATTACAGGCAGCATTGTTGAATTTATGGTGTGGCAGCACAGAAGGCAAATCTAGTATTTGTTTGTATTCTAGTAAGTCTTCTGTCCATTCAGATAGTTAGAAGTGTGTATACCTCCTGTCCATCTATTGACATTCTCTTCATGCAAGTTTTCAAGGTCATTACTTTGCAAATACTCATCCGTTTTAGTATATTTCATGATCTGGTATGCTGTATAGTCTGGATGCAACCACTGTGCAGATTTTACTGCTTAAAATAGTGTATCTGTTAGTCAGAGATTCTGCTGATAGAGCTTCTTAAGAGCCTTAGTCAAAATACTTTCAGGAAGCTTGTGGGTACAGTCCAGTAAACAGCGTTCTACTGTGAAAAAGATTTTTAAGTCTTTAGTACAAGAAGTGGGCAGACTTGTGTTTTTAGTTCCATCCTGACTATGCAGCACTTTAAGTAAGGTTAACCAAGGCACCAAGTGTACTTTTACAAGGTCACTGTTGAATCCTCTTGGTGGCTTTGATTCATACCAAAAGTAACTTACCTGTATTTTGTCACCTCATGTACTTATTTTTTTCAGAGTTAAATGTCATTTCTTTCAGAGGAGCAGGAATTTTATAGCATTTTGCATTTGAGATTAGATTGCTGACAATTTCCTTAACATTCTTTATTAGTTAGAAATTT
Source organism: Catagonus wagneri (assembly GCA_004024745.2). Lineage (NCBI taxonomy): Eukaryota > Metazoa > Chordata > Mammalia > Artiodactyla > Tayassuidae > Catagonus > Catagonus wagneri. The sequence continues at coordinate 2,441,868 of PVHT021183710.1, read as the reverse complement.
ATGTTAAATGAATTCTTGATTTTTAAGAATTTTGCAATATTTGAAAATTCTTACATAGCTTTATAGACATGTCATTCTGAAAATATACTGGGACACTTCATACGTTTTTGCTTGTAAGAACTAAAAGGAATATTGATTTGAATTCTGTATTATTTTGTTTCCCAAATAGGGAACCCCCATTTATTTTTATTTTTCTGTGTTAATAAGCTTAAAATTCAACTGTGAAAGTTAAAAATATATTTTGAGGTATATGAAATAACTATGAAGTTAATATCATTTGTTAAAGCTATAATGATAGCAAAAATTTGTGGTTTTTTTTTTTTTTTTTTGCTAGCATTGTGATTAGTGGGTTATTAGTGCATACCTGTTTTTGTCTGAGGCACTGAATATGTACGTTAAAGAAAAACAAACCAACCCAGAAAACAAACAGTGTTTATTTGGAAGTGTATGGATTTAAAAATATCCTCAAACACATGAATATAAACCTCTCAGATGGGAGTTAGTTGAGTAAGCGATTTAGTATTGAAATGATGAAGTCAGAGTTTGAAACATGCAATGAAGATCATGTTTTTAAAGTTATAGATACAATAGGATCTAAATATCAGAACTAAATGTGAAAACAGAGGAAAAATGCTTCATATTTCTCAATATGAAGTTGTGATAGAATTTAATGGCTTTGAAGAAAATGGGATTAAGTGCCTTCTATTGTGTTGCCTACAATTTTATTCTAAAAAAGTTTAATATTGTTAAGTACTTTTTTTTTTTTTTTTGTCTTTTTGCCTTTATCTAGAGCCGCACCCGCGGCATAGCATATGGAGGTTCCCAGGCTAGGGGTCTAACAGGAGCTGTAGCTGCCGGCCTTCGTCAGAGCCACAGCAACAAGTACTGTTTTTTGAAGCAAACACACAACTGTAGGGAGTTTTGTGAGTAAAATGGATAGAGTATTGCCTGTTTGTTTTGGGGCCTCTGAAACTTTTTGATATAATTCAAGTAGCAAGTAGCGCATTCTCTCACCTGCTTGAGACAGCATTGTAGGAGAATGAACTTTGAACGTGGATTTTAGATTTTTAAGAAATTGAGTTTACACAAGTTGTTGGATAAGTATTGGTCTGTGAGATTTTGGTTTTTGTATTCACAGAGCTTTAAGAACTTCTCAGTCATTACTCTGTGAGCGTTGAAAGTGTGTGTATGTGGGAATGATGATGGGTGATTAACTTCAGTAGCTGTCTTTAATGCTAATGGAAGTTCCTCATGTAAATCCTCTGCACGTTGGCAGATGGAACAGACCTACATCCAAATAATAGAAAGGTTGTAATAAACCCAACGAAATTTAGAGTTAAGGGTAGAACTTGGCTGGTTAATCCAGTATCGTACTTTCTTTTCAGTTGCAAAATTCAATGGTGTCACTAACATTCTCTGATTTTAGTGTTCTCCATTGTATAAAAATTCATGTCAATATAATCTTTTTTTGTTTTGTTTTTGAAGTGAGACTAGTTTTTTAGTGTTTAAGTTTTTGAGTTTTCCTGATTTGCAAGTCATTCTGAAAGATACATTTTTGGTGTGGAGCTCCTTTTGAAGGTACTAATTGAAATTTTGTCTCCCTTTGGAGAAAACTGTATACTTTTATTAGGAGAAGTAGTTTGAAATGTTGAACTTGAAGAACGTGTCAGATGTGGTCTTTAAATTTTATAGTTTAGTCACTAATTGCATTAATAATAGAAAATAACTTCTCATAATTTTTTAATCAAGTAAATATTTTGCAAAATAGGCAAAAAATTTTAAAGATTGTCTTTTAGTATTTTAGAATGCTTTTATAATGCTTGTGTGGGGAAGAGATTGGTTATACTTTTACGAAGGCATTTTGTAATCTGTATAATATATGTTATGAAAACATAATTGGTTTCATTGAAATGCTCTGAACAGGCACAAATGCATTCTAATATTTAGCGATATACTGTGTGTATCCTTCATCAGTTCTGAAGTTTTATATGTTTTATAAACATATAAAATATGTTTATATTTTATAGGTTAAGTTTGAAAACATTTATTTATATGTTTATTTTGTCTTTTGTCTTTTGTCTTTTTAGGGCCGCACCTGTGGCATATGGAGGCTGCCAGACTAGGGGTCTAATTAGAGCTACGGCTGCCTACACCACAGCCACAGCAACGCCAGATCCGAGACGCGTCTGTGACCTGCACCACAGCTCACGGCAGCGCCAGATCCTTAACCCACTGAGCGAGGCCAGGGATCGAACCTGCAACCTCATGGCTCCTAGTGGAATTCATTTCTCCTGTGCCATGATGGGACTCCATGAAAACATGTAATTTTTAAATTATGTTTACTCTTGCATGTAGTAGCTGACATTCAAATTTAAAAATTCATTTGAAACTCTGCGACCATTTTTGAAGTCTATTGTTAGTCTAAGTTTTAAAAACTAGCATTTAGAACTTATACCAAAATTCTTTTTGTATGATAGGGTAAGTTAGTATATAAAGTTCATTTTTTATTTTTAAATTGTATTTCTTAATCTACATATAAATGCTTTATTATCTGTGTTTAAAAAATTTTTTTTAAGGTTAGAAGTGTATGAATTAAAGCTTTATTTTCTTTTGTTGTGAAGGTGATTATAAATGTGGTTTCATGGAAATGGAGTAAGGTCTGAACCTAAATTCCCCACTTTGATCTCTTTTGACAACATTATTTAACAATTCCGGATACGTGACCAGGTGAACACGCAGAATAAAGGATAAATTAGATCCAGAGTTTATCATGGTGACTTAATGTTCTGTAAAACTGTATTCAATTGTTATATTGTTAGTTAACTTTTTTTATCCATATTTTTATATTCTTTTTTTAATATTCTAGGAAACTTGAATGTTACTCTTCAAGTTTGGGACATAGGAGGACAGACAATTGGAGGCAAAATGCTGGATAAATATATCTATGGAGCACAGGTATGAAATGAATTCTGTGATTATTTCAGTATGAAAATATGCCCCTCACAAACACACACAAGGAAGTACTCACACACGCACACACACACACTCACACTCACACTCTCCTTGTACCTTGATTTTTATCTGATATATAGAGAGACTAATTTTATATTTATGCCAGTCCTTTGATTTCATCATCCCCCCAAGTCATGTTTGGAATGATTTGGGTCAGGGAACTAGGTAACTCTAATAGCTTTCGTATGCTACTTATATTACTAATATTGTTGTCAAGCAGTTGAATACATGCAGTGATAAATGATATTTTGATTTTACTAACTGAGTCATATTGATTACTTATGGAATATATAAATTAAATGAAAATTATAGTGGGGAGAATTTAATTTCAGGACAAAAGCTTATTTATATGTCTATATATTTTTGTAAGGACAAAAGCATATTTATATGTCTCTATTTTTATACTATGTATTAGTCAATTAAATATGTTTAGTTCCTCAGATTCAATAAATATCTCAATAAATTGTATCAGAAGACTATGACTGTATATATGAAGCACTTGCAATATTTTAACATGATAGTCTTGTATAGTGTCATTTCATCAGGAAATCTGTGTAGAGTAAGAAAAACCACTTGAATAACTAAATAAAAATTCTTTGGCAACATGAGCTTATATAGACATAATTTATAAGTTTTGCAGTTATGATACAAATAGCAAATATGGTAATAATTAACATACTTAAAATTAATTATTGACATGCCATTTTTGCTTTTTCTTCCACTTTTAATTAGTGGGTATCTTTCACATCATAACGTCTTGGGTGGATAATATTTTTAATCCTCATTTACTTCTTTATTGGAGTTTGATGTTTTAAGTGGAGGATCATAACCTGGTTATGTGAACTGTCTTGGTCTTAAGAAATGAATCTAGAGAATGAGGACAGAGAATTTTAAGCAGTCTTCTGTAAGAAGTTTGATATATATGTATTTTTTTAATGGCTGTACCTGTTGCATATGGAAGTTCCCAGGCTACAGGTCAAATTGCAGCCGCTCTCTGTAGCCACAGCAATGCCAGTTCTGAGCTGCATCTGCGACCTGTGCTGCAGTTTGTGGCAATGCTGGATCCTTAACCTACCGAGTTAGGCCAGGGATTGAACCTGTATCCCCATGGATGCCAGTCGGGTTCTTAACCTGATGAGCCACAGCAGGAACTCCCTGAAGTCTAATGTTTAACAAATAACAATTCCTTCATTTGGGATGGAAGATAGATTCTAAATTATTTTCTAAAATGTTGGGAGAAGGGTGAGGCTCATATGGTTCTTAATCATGTATAAAGGGCCTAGAGGTTTGTTTTTTGCATTATTGTTATATAGACTTGGCTCTTAGAACAGTTCTTTCCCTTTTCTTTTACGTTGTTCTTTGTTTCCTGGGAAATATTTCTGTTCATTTTCACTTGTGACCGTATGACTTGATATTTTATGCCTGTTAGTTTTTCTCTTAAAATATATGTCTCAGATTTTTGTGTCTGGCTTTTTCATTGTTGTTTCTGTTTTAAAATGATTGTGTTTAAAGGAGATATTAAGCTAAAGAAAAACTGCTGGACAGAGACACGTGGGAAGCCACAGTCTTTGTTTCATTCACTCATTTTTGTAAGATGGGATTTGAAAATAGCAATCTCTTTCCTCTTTGCTCCCTTATGATCTATTTTCAAGGATACGTATTGGATAAAATAAAATAAAATAAGATAAAAATAGATTAGTCAAGCTTCTAATGATATTTGACTCTGAATATCAAGTAGAATAGCTTTTTATGGTTTTATGGATTTGTATAGTTAGTAGAGAACAGGAAGAGTTTATGTATCTCAGAGTAGAAAATAATATAACATAGTTGATAAATTTTTGTTCACCTAAAAATTAGGAGAATGTAATGCTTATGCTTAGACTCTCTTAATTTTACCTTACTTCACATCATTTAAAGATTTTATTTATACAAATCTAAAATTTACAAATAGTATAAAATTAGTATGTAAAAATTAATGTTGATATGGAATTTACATAATATAAAACCATTTTTAATGTATATGACAAGTGGTGTTTAATACCTTCATAGTGTTGTGTGACCATTCCCTCAGATCAGTCCTTTGTTTTATGGCTGCATTTGCCATAAGAAAAAAGTTCTCAGGTCAGGAATTGAATCTGAGCCACAACTGTGACTATATGCAGTTGTGGCAATGCAGGATTCTTTAACCCACTGCGCTGGGCTGGGGATTGAACCTGTTCCTCTGCAGGGACCCAGGGCTCTGCAGTTGGGTTCCCTTTTTTTTTGTCTTTTTGGGGCCGCACTCGAGGCATATGGAGGTTCCCAGACTAGGGGTCCAATTGGAGCTGTAGCCGCCAACCTACGCCAGAGCCACAGCAACTTGGGATCTGAGCCCCGTCTGAGACCTACACCACAGCTCACGGCAACGCTGGATCCTTAACCCACTGAGCAAGGCCAGGGATTGAACCTGCAACCTCATGGTTCCCAGTCAGATTCGTTTCCACTACGCCACAATGGGAACTTCTGCAGTTGGGTTCTTAACCCACTGTGCCACAGTGGAAACTCATCAAAGCAGTTCTTCACAGAGTGTGTTTTATGCTGTTACATAGCTGCTTAAAATCAGACATCAATGGCAAATTTGTAGAAATTTAAAAAAATCTCCATCTTTTTTGAGATAATTGAATTTATGAAAATTTTTCAGTTTTTTTCTAATGTACTTCATATTTTGGGAGAAAGAGAATGTCATGTAAGATTTCTCTTTGGAAGGTACATGTTGATTTTTTTCTCTTTTGACAGTGCCTTCCATTGTTTATACTTTAATAATCTCTGTAAAGCAAATACCCTGTTTTATTGAAAACAATATAGTAGAGTATTTCTAGGAAGTTCATGAACATTTTCATGAGATTGTCCCAGGAGAGTAGGAGTTCTGAGATGGTAAAATGAGTTGTCATAAATTAATGATAATATAAATGTTCTCTCCTTTCCAGTGATTCTAAATTAAATGCTATGTAAAATACAATAAAGTATATTTACCACTAGTTTCTTTTGTTGAAATACATGTGAACTTTGCACTCAGGTCAGAGAGGCTCTGACTACAGTTCACTACCATAAATTGAGGCAGACATTTCTTTTAAGAAACAGTGCTTTCATAAAATTTTAATAGCAGATAATAACTTAATAGAATTATGTAAGTATTCTTCAAAGCAGATCTCTACTGTTTCTAGAGTTGTTGTAGATGCTGTATGTTGCCCATGTCGTAAATACTTGAATTTTTGTGCTACAAGATAGAAATCTCTAAGAAATGTTTTGAGAGGCTGTTTTGAGGACATCAGTATAATGTATTGTTTAGGACTTTGTTTTAGGTTCTCTAACTTACGTGTCTAGAAAGAATTATACATATCCGGGCTACTAAGCTGTGAATATCTTTTTTAAAGTATTTCTTATCATCCCGGAAGAAGCTTATTTGTAGGCTGGACGTTAACTTAGATTTAAATAAAACTGATTATTTTGCCCTCTTCACTCCCCACTGGTGGCTTTCAATTTTAGTGATAGTGTATTGAATAGTGTTGGTTGAAACGGAATTGAATTGAAACCCCAGAAAGAATTAGTGAGGCATTTTGTCAAGAACTTGTTCTAAGAATTGAAGTATGTCCCAGTTAAATTCCTGGATTTGAAATTAAAATTTTCTAGGAGCCTTCAGAAGGACGTTATAGGCTATTTTGCATAGTGGTTCCGAGCAAACACACAGTACGTAGTGTTTAGTGCTCTGTAACCTGTGGCTGACAGAGGCTAATAACAAACCTCAGAGAAGGACTGGATGTTTCATTTTTGTAGCTCTTTCCGTTCTGGAATCTAAGTGGTTTGCAAACACTGCTCTACTGAGCATGGACTCAATGAAGTGTAGTCATTTGGGAGGTGAAACATACCTACTGTTGTGCGCCAGTGCCCCACACAGATGAGCCACCGTGGTGACCACTAACAAAAGGGTACGGTGCCTGTATGACAGCTGGGGAGAGAGCACATCTCAAAGTTGGACTCCCTGAGAATCTCTGCTGTTTTTGACTATGAATTTTTAGTTGGATTTTTGCCAGTTTATAACTGATTATATTTACAGACCTCTTTTGCACTAGTGTTCCTTCTTATAGGTTGTACTTAAATAGCAAAATATATGTTGTTATGACAATTGTATAATCCTTATGATTTCATTCATTTCTCTATATAATTAAAAACTGAAGTAGATTATTTGTTGTACAAATCGGGGAGAAAAAAATACTTGCAGTTTTGGAATTGAAGTTCCTGAGCCATCAGGAAACTCCTAGAACTTCTTTTATATTTTAGTGTCTTTGGTTTTCTCATTTTCCCTTCTCAGATATTCAGCACATTGGTGTAGGTCGAAACTGGTACAAAACTGTCGTGTTAGGAGCAAAGATAAAATCATAATTTTTACATTAAATAGTATTGAGAAAGGGATATATGAACTGGGAGATGTTTGGCTTGGTTGGTAGCTAGATTAATGAAAAGCTGTTTATCCTTCTATCTCTTTTTGTAAGTTCTGGACAATTCATAGGTATTGCTGACTGAGGAATATTGGGGCATATTGGTTTAGATGAGAAACTGGCAAACTTTCTTGAAAAGATAGAAAATATTTTAGGTTTTGCAGGGCAAACTGTCTCTGGTGCAGCTACTCAACTCTGCCATCACAGTGCAAAAACAGCTATTAATGATACTGAAGTGAGTGCAACTCTGTTTCAATAGTTTTTTTTACATATATATGCTTTGAGCTGAATTTGACCTGGGGGGCCGTAGTTTACTAACTCCTGGTCTAAATCAGTGGTCTTTAATTTTTATCCTATAGCTCTGGTCTAGTACTGATTATTAAGAGATACTGGCCATGTTATCTGTATATATTCTGTTATGTTCACCTATTGACCCATGTTGAAGATGAATATTTTATTCTTAAAATTATTTATTTATTTATTTTACAGCTGCACCTGTGGCATATGGAAGTTCCCAGGCTAGGGGGTAAATTGGAGCTGCAGCTGTTGGCCTACACCACAGCCACAGCAACGCCAGATCTGAGGCACATTCCACAATCTACACCACAGCCTGCAGCAACGCTAGATCTTTAATCTACTGAGCAAGGCCAGGAATTGAACCTGCATCCTCATGGACACTATGTTGGGTTCTTAACCCGCTGAAGCACAGTGAGAACTCCCGAGATGAATATTTTAATATGTTAATTAGGAGGGTTCTAAATTCTAAAGATTTTAAGGTTTAAGAGACTGATAGGTCAAGGCTCAGTTTATGGGAGTAAAAACTACCTCAGAGTTGCCTTGACGATATGATTCATATTAATTCAGAATAATAGCAGGTAAAGTTCCCAGCGATTATGCAGGGTGTTAGTTTTAAAGTAAGTCAATTTTTATTATTATACTTAATCATTCAAGCCTGGCAGGTGTCATATAGGTGAGTGACAGATCAGTAGATGAGAGGGCCAGGAGTTCCCGTTGTGGCTCAGTGGTTAACGAATCCGACTAAGAACTGTGAGGTTGCGAGGTCAATCCATGGCCTTGCTCAGTGGGTTAAGGATCTGGCATTGCTGTGAGCTGTGGTGTAGGTTGCAGACACAGCTCGGATCCCGCGTTGCTGTGGCTGTGGCAAAGGCTGGCAGCTACAGCTCCTGTTAGACCCCTAGCCTGGGAACCTCCATATGCCACGGGTGCGGCCCTAGATAAGGCAAAAAAAAAAAAAAAAAAAAAAGAGAGGGCCAGGACTGCAATCGAAAGGCAATCTGACAGAGCTCTTCTAGGGCAGAGCTCTTTTAACATAATATATTGTATCACTCATGTCAACTGGAGTTGGAGTCAATAGACTGAATATTGACTTTGCTGAGAGGCCACTTCCGGGTCATTATTCTTAATAAGAAAAGTGGGATTATGCTCATTTTTCAAATGCTTCTGTGCTGGGCATTATTTCAGAGTATTGGGGGAGACAGACAAAAATGGATTTATAAATTCCTGAAATAAATCTGAGAAGTGATTTTGCATAAAAAATTGTGGAATAATTGAACTGAAAGAAATCTTAGAGGCTATTTAACTCTGTGATTAATTTTAGAGGCAAACTACCTGAGACCCAGAGAAGCTAAGTGACTTGGGGCCAGTATAGTTTAATAAAAGAACATGTGATATATATAAATTAAACCATCATGATGTATACCTGAAACTTGTAAAGTGATGTATGTCAATTTCTCAATAAAACTAGAAAAAAAGAGCATAGCACTGAAAGGTCATAATAGTGGTAAGCTAGAGCTGGTTTGGGAGAGTCAGTTGTTAACTTTTTGGGAATTTTTGTGAGCTGGTTGTCAAATATGTTCATGATTAAAATTATATATCAACTCAATTATATTAAAAACAGATTTGTATGATCTAAATGCATAACTTATTACTTCACTATGTATCAATGTGATTTATGTGGTTGAGGTTATTTAGTATATCTGCATAGTGGAAATGCTGTATGGTGGTGTCCTACCTGTGTTCAGTCATGTGACACTGATAGCTTGAAATGGTCACAGGTGAGTACGTTGCAGAAATTGGCAAATGCTACAGATAACACTCTCTCTTTCTTACCTCAAGACTGCCATACCAGAAATTGGTTGAGTCATGTTTATCATTGTCCATGCCTTCTGTGTTATGTTACTTGTTTGTTTATGTGCCTGGCTTTGTTGCAAGACTGTGGGTTCTTTGAGGCTGGAATTCTCATCCCTGGTATCCAGCACAATGCTTAGCGTATAGTAGGTAGACGAATATTTGTAGAATGAATGAGTGGACTTTATATTCATTCAGTCCTTGATTCAAATCCTGGCTCCGTGTGACTTCACGTTTACTAAAGAGGATAATAACACCAGTCTTAGATGATTGTTGTGAAGATTATTGAAAAGATCCAGGTATCTGTCTGGTACATGGTAGGTGTAAAAAAGTAATCAGCATTTATGATTAAAACTTGAGATAAAAATCCCATTAGGGTTCAGACTTATATGCAGAGCTTTGTATTAAGTATTTGACCACAGATTGGATGAGAATCAAAAATGTGGCACTGTTATTTTCCTGTGTGTACATACTTCTTCCCACACAGAATAATGGGATATATTAAAAAGAATATGATCTATAAGAGGCAGGAAGCAATCCCTCTGTTATATTTGGCTTTGTTCAGGCTCTTATTACGGTATCATGTCCGGTTTTACATCGCTCATTTTAAAGAGGATGTCAAAAAACTGTATGTAGCATGTCTTGGGAAGAACCAACAACTATGATTAAGGGGATAGAAAATAGGTCCTTTGAGGCAAGTTTAAGGAATTGAGTTTGTTTATTCTGGAGACGAGATGGTGAAGGAGTTACTTAACTATCTTCAAGTACATGAAGGGTTATTACAAGGAATATGCTCTCGTGTCGTTCTCCAGATGCAGAGAACCAAAAGAGGAAATCGACTTATTTAAAGAAAATTGTGTTAAACACTGAAATTGACTATCAAGGGATGTCATAGAATCTCTATTTTTGAAAATATTTAAAAAGAACAGCAGCAGATGGTTATTTATGGGAAGGTTTAAATGTTTGACTTCAGGAAAGTGACAAGCAGAATAGCAGACCTTGCAGCTTTTTCCACCTCTGTGATAGGATTTTCTTATATTTATTGTTAACTTACCAAGTATATCCCAGATATCTTGTTGGGGGACCACCTATGTAATTTGATAAAATTATTCTTTAGCTTGCCTTGTATCTTAATTGCTGGATTTATCTTGAATGAAAACATTTAGTATTGTCTGTGTGCTAATAACCAAATTGAAATTAGATACAGTCTGTGTTTGTATTTTTACACTGGACTAGACATATCTATTACTTAAGAGTATTCAGTGTTAGTGATTTTTTTTTAAAGTGGTGTATTGTAAATGTTCTCTAATTCTTGTGACAGGGAATCCTCTTGGTATATGATATTACAAATTATCAAAGCTTTGAGAACTTAGAAGATTGGTATTCTGTGGTGAAGAAAGTGAGTGAGGAGTCGGAAACTCAGCCACTGGTTGCCTTGGTGGGCAATAAAAGTAAGTTATTAACTTACTTATGTATAGTAAAGTTTATCTGCCTAACCTATAGTTTTTATTCCTAAAAAACCTTTGATGTTTGGAAACATAAATAGATACTGCTTTCTTGGAGTGTGCAGGTTGCTTGAGGACAAAATTCCTAGAGACGTGTACAGTCTTTTCAATAACAGTTTTGATGCTTGATCTGTTGTAACTGCTGTGCTGCTTTGGCCAATTCCTTGTTAAGGTAAGTTCTGTTCTGACAGTGTATGTGTTGGCTTCCCCTGGTCTAAGGAAGCAGCGTGGACCATTAAGAACAGCAACACAGCTGCAGATTTTATGATATTGCACTGCAGCTTCAGCTCTGCTCCAGAGATATTGAGAGGGACATTTCATTACACAATACCCTGATCTAGGGAAGAAAGCAGTGTGTGCATGGAATTTTGTGTGCATTGTTCCTTGTTCTCATTTCTTTTCTAAATTTTTGAGGTTTGTTATTAAGTATAGATTTTCTTTTTTTTTTGGAGAAGGAGTGTATTATATTAGGGGAGGAGCATGACTAGTAAAATCGATGGGTAAGTAATTTTTGAGACCGGTCTCTTGGGCCATGATAGACAGCATATAAAAATTCTAAGACCGAATTTAGTGCAGGATTATTATTTGGTTCATAGTCCTGCAGTGCAGTTACCCTAGAAAAGAGGACCTTAATAGGGTTTTCAGATATGTAAAATATGATGATATGAGCTAATCTTCTACAACTTATTTGAGGTCAGAGAAGGAGAAAATGAATTTAAATTATACCACGGAGAATTCAGGTCAGGAACTGTTTCCTGACTATAAGCATTGTTAAATCAATACCCAAGTATACTACCAAGAGAATTATCTTCTCCAAAAGTCTTTAAAAATATAGTGCATTTTTTATCTGTAATTGTTTAGGACATAGTACTTCCTGAAGGACCAAACCATGATTTCTTCATTGTGTGGTTCTGTATACTTAAGATGAACATTTAATAAATCCAAGCCTTACTTTAGAATCATTACAAAACAGGTGTCAATGTCATTTCTCTGAAGAGTTAAAAATATAAATTTTATAATACTTTCTAGAAAACAGTATGATACATCACACAATGAATGGGTAAATGATAGTTTTATTTTAAGCTTTAGTTAAATTTGGCTCATCTCTTTTATAGATCTAATTGAGTAAATCAGATACTTTTCAGTTCATTGAACTCTGCCTTTACAAATCAGAAGATTTGATGAACTTAGGTTCTGTTTCTTAGTGCAGCTTTTCATTTTAGGAGATCATTTCTTAGTCATTTGTCATGTCACCAAAGCATTGGTTGTATTATAGTCACATATGTGCTTTATTGGAGGTTTCCCTTTACCTTTTGGGAAATTTTAGAGTTGGGGAATGATAGGGGCTGGGGTTTGTTTTAATTTCTCTCAGGATACAATCTACCATATGGAGTACTGGTGTAGTGGTGCATAATTACATACAGTATGTGTTTATGTTATCCTGTGAGGCATCCGTCATTGGTTACGTCCAAGACAGGATGTCAGACTAGATGGGCTATTGGGCTGTGCTGGTGATGCCATTCCTAGGTTTTAAAAACAAATATTTATATAAGTTACGTGAATTTATGCAAAAAATTATTACTGTGTTATGTTTGAGATTTCACAGCATAGAAGTCTGAAGAATTTTTTTCACTTTTGGCTTAGCTCTAACCCTTTTCCTGTATTTATAATACTCTCTTTCAGAATGAGATCAGATAATACAGTATGTAGTCACACAGAATGCTGTATATGTAAAATTAAGCAATTATAGAAGAACATTTTCCTGGATATTATTTACAGTAATCTGTCACTGTTGTAGTTTCATGTGATCAGTTTGATCGTGTAGTGAATGATCTTACAATTTGTGTTTCCAAGTTGATGTCACATTAGAGCAGTATGCACTCATTTTCTTTTGGGGGGGATATAAGTATATTAAAAAAACAGCCTTTACATACTTTGTTAAAGGCAAAGCCAAAAAAACACGATGGGAAGACGTTTGAAACTAGATTATTATGATCATTATCTTCTACCCAGAGTCATCTTCTACCTAAATGTGCTCTTAAAAATTCAGCTTTGTGTCCTGGTCTTTGCAGTTTGAATAGATAGCATGTATTGAAAAGGAGTATGTGTAGGCTTTGAAAATATTGTCTCTAGTAGTACCTTTTAGCCAAAGTTTAGCAAAAGGATGGGATAGAGAGAAAATTTCCATTCGGTGTGTTTGTGTGTGAATTTGTTCCATAGAAAGAGCTTCTAATTATTAAGTTATAAAATCATTTGCATTTTATTAAAATATGGTAAACTCAGAAATTTGGACTGAGGAGTGAGGATAGGTAAAGACAAATTATGGTTTTATTTGTGTAAAAGTTGCATTTTATTGTGATTAAATATAAAGAATAAAGTATGTAAATGATATAGCTAGCAGAGGAAGGACTTGCTTTAATGAAATAAGATTGATAATGAGTAAGTTAATTGTTTCAGTTTATAATGCTTAAATGTGAATAATGCATTAGACTCTTGAACAGCACAAGGGTTAGGGACATAGTTCCTTCCCGCAGTCAAAAATCTACATATAAGAATTCCTGTCGTGGCTCAGCAGTTAACGAACCTGGTTAGTATCCATGAGGACGCAGGTTCGATCCCCGGCCTCGCCCAGTGGGTTAGGGAGCCAGCGTTGCCATGCACTGTGGTGTAGGTCACAGATGCAGCTCGGATCCTGAGTTGCTATTGCTGTGGCGTAGATTGGCGGCTACAGCTCCGATTCAACCTGTAGCCTGGGAACCTCCATATGCTGCGGGTGTGGTCCTAAAAACACAAAAAACAAACAAAAAAATCCACTTATAACTTGTAGTCATTTCTCTATAAATGTGATTCCTCTTTACTCATGGTTCTAAATTGGTGGATTGAACCAACCTTGGATCATTTAGTACCGTAGTATTTATTTTTGAAAAAACAACCGTTACATACTTCGTTATGTAAAGTGTACCTGTGCAGTTCAAACTCATGTTGCTCAGGGGTCAACTGTACTTAAACAAATTTTTGTATGTTCAATTCTAACAGGCTATGAAATATTAGTGTAGTTTCTTTGTACTGTTTATTTTAAATGAAGTATCAAGTTGTGGTTAAGATCAGTTAGAAAGATCACACATTACAAATTAATAAAGGCAAAATAGATATTTTCCAAAAGTAGCCTGAAGAAAATGGTTCCTAGAGAATTTCTTTGGTACCACTTAATTCCTTGTTTTTTACTGTTCTAGTTCTCTTACTTTGTGTTGGGTGGCACATTCATTCATCAGACTTTTTTTTTTTCTGTGTGTGTGTTTTTAGGGCTGCACCCACAGCGTATGGAGGTTCCCAGGCTAGGGGTTGAATCGGAGCTGTATCTGCCGGCCTACACCACAATTACAGCAATGTGGGATCCGAGTTGCATCTACGACCTACACTACGGCTCATGCAACACTGGATCCTTAACCCACCTAGCGAGGCCAGGAATTGAACCGAAGTCCTCATGGATGCTAGTCAGGTTTGTTAACTGCTGAGTCACGACGGGAACTGCTCAGCAAACATTCTTGAGTGCCAGCTATGTGTATTTAACTAGCCATTGTTAACTTGCATAAAATTTGAACCAAAGAGAGTGCAAAAGGAAGTGATTGTTTTTAATTTTATTTCATTCTCTGTCGTCTTCAAGTTTTGTGAAAATCTGATTTTTTTTTGCATTGTCTGATTGTTGAGATTAATAAATATAATTATGCTTGAATTTCTATTAGGAAGTCATACTTTTCCCTAGTGAGGTAAAAAAATATTCCTAGTAACTTTCGAAATGGGAAAGAGGGTAAGTCACCTACTTAGTCTGTGTGTTTTATGGAAGTTCATTGAAGTTTGAGGATGTCTGCAGTGAAATGTCTGACAGGCTACAGATACAGCCACATAAGCACCTGGAAGCAATTATATTCCCACCGAAGGCAACTTTTGCAATTCAGGGAACCAAATCCACCAAGCCTAAAACCTGGTTTTCTGGCCGTCTCAGCATTGAGGCACTCTCACTTGATCAGAGGCTGTGCTGCAGAGCCTCGGAATTTTCAGTGTATGTACACTTCCGGGCTTATTGCAGGTGGACCTGACCATGGCCTACCGCAACATAATCTTCTCTCTTGTGAACTATGGCACCGTCTTCCTGACTGTTCTTCCAGCCGCTGGCTTTGCTGTCCTATAATCCAGTTCCCAAATGCTATGACTTTTCTGCTTAAAACCCTCTAGTGCTCTCTCACCATACTTAGAATGAAATCTGAGCTCCTTATAAGTTTATCAAGCACTGGGCGATCTGGCTTCTTCCTGCCCCTCCGACCTCATTTTCTACTAAATACTCTCTTGTCCACTATGTGTAAGGCACATTTGTCTTTTTTTCTGTTCCTAAAATAGTCCGAGTTAATTTGTGTGTTAGGGTTCCCTCTGTTTGATATGCTTTTCATTCTGATCTCTGCTTGGCTGGCTTCATTTTGTCATTTGGATCTCATCTTAAATGTCATCTCTTCAGAGTTGCCTTCCTTGACCACTCAAATCTAAATGAGTCATCATCAAGTCCCTTTCTGTCAGGACACTCTGTTTTAGTTATCTGCATAGTCTCAGTGTCATCTCATATTGTTTCCTGTTTGTTTCTTGTCTGTCTTTATCCACTAAAATCTAACCTCTGTGAAAGCCAAGGGCCTCATTACTTAGAATAGTGCCTGAATGAATGAATAAAAGCCTTTTCATGAAGACTGTTGAAATTGGAAGTGTTTATGGCCTAGAATATGTTATTCAGGAAAAATGGTTTTCTTAATAAGGAAAAATACGTATGTAGATATAGGGAATTTATTAAGAATTTTGCTTCATTTATCTAATTTGTGACTTTTACATAATGGTAGAAACCTATACTTTCAACTTTTTATTTGCAAATTTAAAAATTTTTGTGTTTAAGAAATCGTAATCTGTACTCAAATACAATTTAAATTTTTCTTTCAGTGTTTCAGGGAAGGTTCAGATTAAAATGAACTGAATAATCAGGAATATTAATTTTTTAAAGCTTAATTTTATGTTCAATCCATGTTTCATAACCACGTGACATTTTAATTTGTCATTTTGTTATTTTCTATCTCTAAACTGTTAGGTTTTCCTACTATCTGATCCATCACCTAGTTTCTCCCTTGACTAGCCAACATTCTCAGTTGGATAGATTGTAAACAGAAATTAACAGGGTTGCATAGGAGCTGCCCCCTTCCTGATTTATAGCTTCTTAGTTAGTGGAGGGGCGGTAGTTATCAGTAACTTACTTGTATTGGGAGTAGGAATAATCACGCTCCAGTATAGAGTGGATGGATGAATGATTTCTACTCTTAAAGATATTAAACAGATCCTTTCCCAAATAAAGACTAATAACTCAGATTTTTAAACAATCTTCATGACAGATGAGGGCATAGAGAAGAGTGCATCAACACTAATTAACAATGTTGAGTGTATATTCTTCTTAACAGTGATTGATTGTTCTTGGAGTACTATCTCTGCCCAGGAAGTGATGTTTTACACTGTGAGGTTTAAAGGTTACATTTTAATGTACCCTCTAAGTTGTGTTCCCTGAACTCAGTGGAAATGTATTAGTAAAACAAGTAAATTTTAAGTTGAAAATTTTACTGATGCTCTCAGTAAAATTATCACAAAGCTTTTAAAAACTCTATTTTTAGTACTAGAGAAGTTTAAGGGATGGTTATATGTCTAGCTTTAAGAACTTCATTGAAATTTACATAAAAGTGCTTGCCTATGCTGTGACTCTAGTGGAAATGTGAAACTATGAGGTAGGTAGCATTTACTTTGATTCCTGTTTTGAAGGATTCATCTTAGCTTTTATAAAATTTATCATCTACAATATTGACAAAGTGAATGAGTGAGTTATTATTACCAGTGTGCTTAAGAGAGTTTACAATTTATAAAGTATAAACAAAAATTGTTCTGAGGATTGGAAAGGTTCATTCTGTTTATACAGTCTACATCAAAACATTCTGCCCCTTCCCCATTCGTTTTAATACTTTGGTTGTTTTTGTTCCGGGAATAGTAATCCCAGAGTATCAGATCCAAATGTCTTTTTCAGATGGATCTAATAGCTCTATTTCTATTGCTTCTTTTTCTTCTTCGTCTTCTTCCTTTTTTTTTTTTTTTTTTTTTTTTTTTTTTTTTTTTTTTTTTTTTTTTTTTTTTTTTTTTTGCTTTGTCCTCTCTTTGCATGTAAATTTGTCAAATAGAGCAATGATTATTTACTTACTGGAGGGATGCTAATAGCATCTGATTCTGATACTGATAGCATCAGATTTTGTATACTGAGTGGGAAGATACTTTTATACGTATGCTTAAAGATGTTCTTTCAGTAATACTTCATGTTCCTACTGTACTTTAAAAACATTTTGATAGTATTTCAAGTTTAATTGGTTGAGTAGTTTACTCAAACTAAATGCATAAACTTGCATGCAGACTGGTGTTGTGACTGATATATTGGGGAAGAAAATGTCAAAGCAGTGCTTTTTCATAATGTTAATACAAACCATTTTTCACCTAACAGTTGTTGCAGTGATGTTATTATGTCATTTCATAGTTACTTTTTTTAGATTGTCTACTTTAAACCATTTTGACAGTGTTACAGTTTACTTCTATTGAAAAGTGTTAAGGGTTTTGTGGTTTTGTTTTGTTTGTTTTGGGGGAATTGTGCAAGCATTTTGGTCGTAGCAGTCTGTTTATATGATTTTTGTCTGTCTTTTCATTGTCTTGATAGAGAATGTTTATTAAATGCTAAGGGGAACATAATCCACCTTTTGTTTCTTTTATGATGAATCTCTGATTTTAATTGCTGGAAGAAATTAATTATCAAATTAATTTTAAATAAAATAATAGCTAATAAAACTTTTTTGTGAAAATATTTGAGATTTTCATTAAAGTAATTTAAGCCCCTTTAGTAATTTATTTTATGTTTGCAGTGATTGTGGAATACATCCAGTATAGATTATAAAAAGCACACTAGAGTGGGCATCAGAAAAGTTTGTCCTGCTTTTATAAAAGTTTGTTATATTCATTCCTTTCATTTTTTTAGATTCTATATGTAAGTGATAACATAGAGTATTTGTCTTTGTCTGTCTGACTTATTTCACTATGTATAATACTCTCTAGGTCCATCTGTGTATTGCAAGTAGCAAATGTCATTTTTTATGACTAATACCCATTCTGTATGCACATACACAGATACCCTACATCATTGGCAACTTTTTTCATCACTTAGGATGGTCCTCATTTGTAAAATGAGGGAATTATAGTAGACAATCATAAGCACCTGCTATTCCTAAAACATGATGACCCAAACTGTGTTTAGTTTTAAATCTGATTGATTGAACCTTTTATTGTCATAAAATTTTAAGAAGTCTTTTCATTTTATCTTTGCAGAGATAGTTCTTCGGTTCATTTTATTGTTCAGTTATTAGACTATTAAGAGTTCATTTTCTATATTCATAAATAGGTGCATATACCTAATAACAACAATAGCAATAATTCTAGCCAAGATTTATTGAATTCTTAGTATTTGCCAGGCATACTCTGGAACTAGGACCAACTTTCAGGTGCTTTTTGGGGCTCTAAAAATGGCATTTTTTTGAAGTATAGTTGATTTAAAGTATTATGTTAGAATCTGGTAAGCAACATGGTGATTAAATATTTTTATAGATTATGCTCCATTTAAAGTTATAATATATTGGCTGTATTCCTTGGGCCGTACAATATATCCCTGTAGCTTACTAAGTTTATACATTGTTTGTTTCTCTTAATCCCCTGCCCTACCTTTCCCCTCTCCCCTTCCTTTTTCCTACTGGTAACTGCTAGCCTGATCTCTATATCTGTGATCTGTTTCTTTTTGTTATATTCATTCCTTTCATTTTTTTAGATTCTATATGTAAGTGATAACATACAGTATTTGTCTTTGTCTGTCTGACTTATTTCACTATGTATAATACTCTCTAGGTCCATCTGTGTTATTGCAAGTAGCAAATGTCATTTTTTATGACTAATACCCATTCTGTATGCACATACACAGATACCCTACATCATCTTTATCCATTCATCTGTTGATGAACACTAGGTTGCTTCTGTATTTTGGCTATTAAAAATAATGCTGCTGTGAAGTTTGGAGTTCGTGTATATTTTTAAAGTAGTGTTTTCATTTTTTTACTTATATACCCAGGAGTCTAATTGCAGGATCATATGGTAGTTCTATTTTAATTATTTGAGGAATTTCCATGCTGTTTTCCATAGTGACTGTATTAATTTACATTCCCACCAACAGTGTACAAGGGTTCCCTTTTCTGCACATCATCACCAGCACTTGTTATTTGTTGTCATTTTGATGATAGTCGTTCTGACAGGTGTGAGGTGGTAATCTCGTTGTGGTTTTGATTTACTTGCTCTGATAATTAGTGATGTTGAGCATCTTTTTATGTGCCTGTTGGCCATCTGTCTGACAAATGGAAAAATGTCTGTTTAGTTTTCTGCTCATTTTTAAATCAGGTCTTTGCTTTTTTTGGTATTGAGTTCTATGAGATATTTATATATTTTGGATATTAACCTTTTATTGATCATATCATTTGCAAATATTATCTTACATTCAGTGGTATGTCTTTTTGTTTTGTCAGTGGTTTTCTTTGCTGTGCAAAAACGTTTATACTTAAATAGGTCCCATTTGTTTTACTCTTGTTTTCTTTGCTGTAGGAGACAAATCCAAAAAAATACTGTTATGATTTATGTTAGAGTATTCTGCCTATCTTTTCTTCTAGGAGTTTTAGGGTGTCAGGTCTTACATTTAGGTCTTTAATCCATTTTGAGTTTATTCTTGTGTATGGTGTGAGAAAATGTTCTAATTTCATTCTTTTACACGTACCTGTCCAGTTTTTCCATCACTACCTATTGAAGAGATTTCTGTATTGTATGTTCTCGCCTCCTTTGTCATTGATTACTTGACCATGGGAGTGTGGGTTTATTCCTGGACTCTGTCTTCTTTTCTGCTGAGTTATATGTTTGTTTGTGTGACAGTACCATGTGGTTTTGATTACCGTAGCTTTGTCATATAATCTGAAGTCAGGGAGAATGATAAAAATAGTGTTTCTTTTCAATGTAAATTTGTTCTTGAGTTTAGAATTTAGTTGCTTTTCATTTTCTGTGACATTATTTTCTAAAATTTCATACGAAAATCTAGTTTTTGCATTATCAATGAAGCAGTTAATCAGGTATTTGCTTTCTTATGTCTTCTAGTCACTCATGTCATCCATTCAACAAGTAGTCATTGAGCACATATCTGTCTAGATGTTCCAGTAGAGGAAGATAGGCAATAAATAAATAAGTAAAATATATAACATGTTACATGATGATGTGTTATATAAATAGATAAAACAGGAAAGAAGAAAAAGGAAATATTGGGGGAGAGTGTTAAGATTTTAAATATGGTAGTCAGGGAAAGTATGAAAAGATCACATTTGAGCAAAGACATAAGGGAGATGAGAGAAAGTGGCATATAGATATTTGAAAGAAGAGTTATCAAGGTAGAGGGGAAGAGTAGGTGCAAAGTCCTCTGTGCAGTATTTTGGTTGCTTTTTTTCCCTCAGAAACTACAAGGAGGCATGCCTGTGTGTGTGTGTGTGTGGGGGGAGGGAATAGTGTAGGAATTAAAGTAAGAGATAAAGGAAAAGGATTTAGAAAGAGGACAGATCAGGAAAGACTTTGTGTAGGCTGTTGTAAGGGCTTTGATTTGTACTCTGTGAGATGGAAAGCTCCATCTCACATCTCACACAGAGTACAAGTTAGGGTTAGGGTTAGGGTGACCATTGGTAAGAAATGCACCCTTTTTGTGCCTCGGTTTTTTCATCTGTAAAATAGGAATGATAATAGCACCTCTCTCATAAGGAGGTTGTTATAAGAATTAAATACTTGTAAAGCTCTTAGATCCATGCCTGGTATGTAATAGTGTTATATGTGTTAATTGTTGTTATTGTGTTTCCCACTATCTCTCCAAATTCTGTCTTCTAGTTAAAGGTAACGGGAAGAGGTATTGCTAAGTCTACGTATTTTTTTAACTTAAAAGATCAACATTAGAAATTTTGTGGAATATTTTTGAAATACATAAATAACAGTAAAATTTTGGTTATAATTATTGTTTGGAAACCATCCTTCACTTAATGTGTAGTTTAGAAGTATATTTTTCTGAAAAAATATTTCAGTTGATGGACATGATATAAATTTCAGTTGATGGAGGTGATAGTTTTGATATTCAGTCTAAATGGTGAAAGCTGATGTATAGTTGCCGTGAATTTTTATCTCAAGTTTGTTTTGCTATGTAGACATGTCTTAAGAAAAAAAAAAAAGAGATGCTGCATGAACCATTATTTGGGTTTAAATGTGCTTCTGTTTTTGGTTGAGGTATAAATGTTATTTCTGGCTGTGTCCTTCATACTTAGCTCTTCTTACAACAAATGGAAAGGCCTTAATTGTACCTAAGGGAATAGTTAATCCACGGTGGACATATGGTGGACAAAAGCTGAGTCTAGTAAATGAAATAAAATTATAAATGGTAAACATGTGAATGCTTATGAAGTCTGGCAGCTCTAAAAGATAAAGTCTTGTTTGAGATTAGCAAACTTTGTGTGCAGCATAATAATTCTTTTCTTGGCACATTTGTGTTGTATTTGTTTACATAAATTTGATTGAAAGACATACTGTCAACTTATATATGAGCGTATTTGTCTTTTTTTATTGTTCATTAAACTTTGTGATATGACTTGGATGTCAGCAATAGAGGCCGATGAGCTCACATTTTTGGAAAGTTTCTGCTCTCTTGATTGGGGGCAGTTAATTAGCACTAACCCAGAACAGCTCTTGGGCTTTGTGGATATGAGCATTACATGTGGTTGCACTGCTCCAGCAAAAGGTTAAGTATTAATGGAAAATGGTCACAGCCCTTTTACTTAAAGAAAACATGTTACTTGTAAGTTTTCTTTTGATTTTACTTTTATAGTTACATTGAATGTCTTCATTCATTTAGCCATCCATAAAGCAAATATTGTTGCACATGCAGTGGATAATAAGTCTTTTTAGGACTACTTGTGTGGCATGTCACAGATCATTAACTGCAAGTAACCACCTGACTTGAGGGAAGCCTGGAAGCATCATTATAGTGAAATAAGCTTTTATTTAGGTATCACTGCAGCACGTTGATTTATTGAAATGTCACCAGTTGCTACCGTGAAAATATAATCTCATTATCATTCAGGGAATGTAATCACTGTATATACTGTAAAAGAGATATATTGCTAATAATGGAAAAAAGAGTAAGTATTATGGTCTGTATTTTTGTCATATTTTAAAAGAATTAATTAGGTGATTAATTCGACTAAATTAGGTGATTCCTTTAGGATGTTTTCAAATCCGTGTGATATTATATATATGTTAAATTAAAGACATATTCTGAGTTCTCTCTAATTTGAAATACCTTAAAGTTAAGCAGCATAGAAAGACAGTAGCAAACTTAATGTAATTATTTAATACAGTTAAGCCATGAACTATTAAGTTCTTTCTGTGAGCACGTGGCTGCTTCCTAGGCACATATATCATTAATCCAGCCTTCAGGAAACTTGTTGTGGAGGTAAGATGAACATAAAGGACAAAAAGCACAAAGGAAAACAACATATAATTTAGCACGACTGTGTCAGTGGGAGGGAAAGGATTAGGAGGAATGTGGAATTCACACTTGAATTTTTGCAAAACTAGTAGGGTGTAGATACATGAATGGAGCGACTGAATTTCAGGCAAAATGTAACATTTTAAGATGAAGTGTATTTAAGAGGAGTTTTCAGAAATCTGGAGTCCTTCTTAAGTGTTTGATTTGTTAGAGCCTATGCCAGGTATTTAACTATTTTTGAAAGCAACATAAGCTCTTGTGTTAATTAGATTTTGTATGGGTTTTATTATTTAAATTATAAGTAAAAATTAGGTAATTATTAAATAGCTAGTAGGAGATGGAGTCAGATTTACACCCAGCTGTTTCCCTTCAAAGAACCTCCACTTCCTTCTATCTTGTTATAGGTAGGTCTTGAGACAATTCAAAAATCTCTCTCCATTTGGAATTTAATGTTGGCTTTTTTATGATTTAAAAAAAAATCTAAGAACTTATTTTAGAGTTTCTTGATATGTGAGTTCTACTACATATTTTGGTGTTTGTTTCTACGGTAAGAGGATCTAAATAACTAAAAAATATTAGAGCCTGTGTTAGTTTGCCAAGGCTGCTATAACAGAGGTATCAGACTGGGTTGTTTAAACAGCAGAAATTTATTTTCTCACAGTTCTAGAGTCTAGAAGTCTGAGATCAGGTGTCTGCAGGGTTGGTGTGTTCTCCCTTTGTCTTCACATGGTCTGTCCTTCGTGCGTGTCTGTGTTTGAATCTCCTCGTATATGGACACCAGTCATACTGGGTTAGGGCCCATCCATATGACCTTGATTTTACCTTGATTACTTCTTTAAAGGCCTCATCTTAAGTACAGTCACATTCTGAGGGACTGGAGGTTAGACCTTCAGCATACAAATTTGAGTGGGGGCAGGCTTGACACTGTTCAGCCCAAAGCAGAGCCATTATGGTTTAATGTTAGAAGTAAATCTCACAGAATCGTAGAAGTGAAGCTAGAATAATCTAGAAATCTTTTGATTTTTTTAATTTACTAATGAGGAAACCAAAATAAGAGTTCCTTTGAAAATATAAAAATCAGTGGGAATTAAATTTGTAGTCTACCTTTAAATATTTAGTATATAAAAATATGGATTATTGTGTGCAATTAGTTATTTGAGTGACTTTTTGGTTATTTTTTTGTTATGCAAGTTATGGAAGAATGCTTCTAAAAGTAAATGGTGCCCTCCTCCTTTTTGTCCTGTTCCAGCTTCTAAAATTATAATGGAAGCCAAAGGAAGGGAAAGTGAGTTGATTTATAGAAACAGACAGTCACATAAGACTTTTATAACCATGCAAACATGTGTTTGAGAAGCTGTAGGTTCAGTTTCAGATCATTGCAGTAAAGTGAATATTGCAATCAAGCAAGTCACACAAATTTTTTGGTTTCCTGGTACATATAAAAGTCATGCTTGCACTATACTGTAGTCTATTAAGTGTGCAATAGCATTGTCATAAAAATATATCTTAATTAAAAATACCTTATTGATAAAAATTGCTAATCATCATCTGAAGCTTTAACAAGTTTTAATCTGTTTGCTGGTGGAAGGCCTTGCCTCATTGTTGATGGCTGCTGACTAATCAGTGTGGTTGCTGAAGGTTGGGATGACTGGGGCAATTTCTTAAAATAAGACAATGACGTTTGCCTCATTGACTGATTCTTCCTTTCACAGAAGATTTCTCAGTTGCATGCAGTACTATTTGATAGCGTTTTACCCACAGTAGAACTTATTTCCTCCTTAAAAAAAAAAGAATGAAATACTGTAATTTTCAGCCACATGAATGAACCTGGAGAGTATTATGTTTAATGAAATAAGTCTGACAAGAGAAGACAGATACTATGATATCACTTACATACGGAATGTAAAAAATAATATAAATGAATGTGTATATAAAAAAGAAACAGAGAGCTTCCGTGCCTGCCCGCTTGCACCTCTCACAAGTGCCCTATCTTAAATCTTTTTCTTTCCTATCACTTTGTCTCTCGCTGAATTCCTTCTGCTTGGAGACATGAAGAACCTGAACATCAGTGAGTCTAGACACAGGATGAGGAGGCTTAGGCAGGTCAAGTGGGTGCCAGATCACAGCCATCACTGCACCAAGCTGAGGTGTGAACTTGGATCTGCCTGACCTCAGAGCCTGGCCTTGTGACTTCAGGAGTGCAAACTGCAGGACAGCTGGCCCTATGGGGACAAAAGCCAGAGGGTGTCTGCCACATTGCATGAGGAAGTGGGTCTCTCTCGTAGAATCTGCTTCTCTCTCACCTTCTAACTCTCTCACCTTCTAACTTCAGCTTCCACCAGCAGACCATAGTCTCAACTCCAGCTCCTCTGGACACACCCTCCCTTTATCCCGTCTCTGAGTTTCCTATTTCCAAACCACCAAGAGTGCCTTCTCACCGGTCCCGTCCTCTTTTCAATCCTGGCCATAATTTGCAGTGGAGGTTAGGCCTCCACTCCTGGTTCAACCAGGTGTGTGCGTGCAGTCGAGACCAGCACACCCAGGACATAAAAGTTCCACTTATAGTTTGACCTCCACAGTTTCCTGGTCTCCCGCTCTTTGTGAATTCATCATATCTTCTCCACTAGCCAGCAGGGCCAGGACCTACATCTGCTCCAGCTTTGTATCCAGCATCTGATAGTGTAGCAGATGGTCCGGGAGGGTAGACTGAAGTGCTGAGCTGTCAGTCGGCTGATGGGGAGGCCAGGTTACACTAGTAAAAGAGATGTGTCTAATTTAAGTAAGAATCCAGGGAATTGAATGCTACTACTTTGCCCCAATTCCCTGACTATTTCAGTGAAATTGTAACATTCTTGGTCTTTATTCATAAAGAAGAGACTTGTGATTGCCAAGGGGGTGGGGACTGGGGGAGGGAGGGAGTGGGAGTTTGGGAGGAACAGGTGCAAACTAGTATACACAGGATGGATAAACAACGAGGTTCTACTGTAGAGCACAGGGAGCTATATTCAATATCCTGTGATAAACCATCATGGAAAAGATGAAACAGAATATATACACAGCTATGACTGAGTCACTTTGCTGTACAGCAGAAATGTACACAGCACTGTAAATCAACTGTACTTCAATGAAATACATTTTTAAAAATTAAAAAAAAAAACAGAATCACAGATATAGAAAATAAACCTGTGGTTACCAAAGGGGATGGGGGGAAGGGAGGAGGGACATATTAGGGGTGTGGGATTACCAGATACAGACTACCATCTTTAAAATAGATAAGCAGTAAAGATTTACTGTGTAGTACAGGGAATTATATCTGTTATCTTTTTTTTTTTGTCTTTTTCTTTTAGGGCTGCACCTGCAGCATATGCAAGTTCCGAGGCTAGGGGATGAATCAGAGCTGCAGTGCTGGATCCTTTAACCCACTGAGTGAGACCAGAGATCGAACCCACATCCTCCTGGATACTGGTCTGGTTCTTAAGCTGCTGACCCACAACAGGAACTCCCTCATTATCTTGTAATAACCTATAATGGAGTATAATCTGGAAGAGTACTGAATTACTGTGCTGTACACCTGAAACAAACACAATATTATAAATCAGCTCTACTTCAGTACAGAAAATCAACAACAAAAAATAAAGTTAATCCCCTGACGAAAAAAAACTGGAATCGATTTAAAATAAATCCTGACTGCTTTATCAACTCAGTTTATGTAATATTCTAAATCTTTTTTGTCATTTCAACAGTCTTCACATCTTCTTCACCAGATTACATCTCAAGCAACCACTTTTTTAAACCTTATCTGTAAAAAGCAGCTCCTCTTTCACTAAAGGTTTATCATAAGATTGTAGCAATTTAGTCACATCGTCAAGCCTCCACTTCTAATTCTAGTTCTCCTGCTGTTTCTGCTACATCTGCAGTTAGCTTCCTCCACTGAAGTTTTGAACCCTTAAAAGTCATCTGTGAGGGTTGGCATCAGCGTCTTCCAAACTCCTGTCAATGTTGATATTTTGACCTCTTTCTGTGAATCACAAATGGTGAATCTTTCCAGAATGTTCTCCATTTATTTTGCCCTGATCCATCAGAAGAATCACAATCTATGGCAACGATAGCCTTACAAAACATATTTCACAAATAAGACTTGAAAGTCAAAATTACTCTTTGATCCAAGCCCCATCTGCTATCTTCACTGTAGGATCCTTAACCCACTGAGCAAGGCCAGGGATTGAACCCACATCCTCATGGACACTATGTTGATTTATTAGCCTACTGAACTGCAGTGGGAACTTCTGAGCAGTAATATTTTGAAAGGAACCATTTTTTTCTGAGCAGTAGGCCTCAGCACTGGGCTTAAAATGTTTAGTAAACCATGTTATAAACAAATGTGTTACCATCTAGGCTTTGTTGTTCCATCTCTGGAGCAGAGGCAGGGAAGATCTAACATTATTTTTAAGGGACCTAGAATTTTCAGTCTGGTAAATGAGCATTGGTTTCACCTTAAAGTCACCAGCTGCATTAGCCCCTAACAAGAGAGTCTGTTTGTCCTTTGAAGCCAGGCATTGACTTCTCTCCAGTTTGTGTAAGTCCTAGATGGCATCTTCTTGCAGTACAAGGCTGCTTTGTCAGCATTGCAAACCTGTTGTTTAACTTAGCCACCTCCATCTATTAACTTAGCTAGATCGTCTGGATAACTTGCTACAGCTTCTATATCAGCACTTGCTGCTTCACCTTGCACTTTGATGTTGTGGAGATGGCTTCTTTCCCTAGACCTCATGAATCAACTTCTGCTAGCTTCACTTTTTCTTCTGCAGCCTCCTTACTTCTCTCAGCCTTTGTAAATTGAAGAGCATTAGCACCCTTCTTTGACTTAAGGAAATGCTGTGGCTGGATCATCTTCTATCTAGACCACTAAAACTTACTCCGTATCAGCAGTAAGGCCGATTTGCTTTCTTATCATTTGTGTGTTCACTGGAGTAGCATTTTTAATCTCCTTTAAGAACATTTCCTAAAACTTAAAAAAAAAAAAAAAGGGAGTTCCCACCATGGTGCAGTGGGTTAAGAATCTGACTGCAGTGGCTGGGTCACTAGGGAGGCAAGGGTTCAATCCCCAGCCCAACACAGTGGGTTAAAGGATCCAGCATTCCCACAGCTGTGGTATAGGTTGCAGCTGTGGCTCGGATTCATTTCCTGGCCTGAGAACTTCCCTATGCTGTGGATATGGCCAAAAAATTAAACAAACAAACAAACAAAAACCTTTTCCTTTGGATTCACAATGTGGCTGTTTGGCACAAGAAACCTAGCTTTTGACCTGTCTTGGCTTTTGACATGCCTTCCTCGCTAAGCTTAATTGGTCTAGCTTTTCATTTAAAGTGAGAGATGTGATTCTTTCTTTCACTTAAACACTCAGAGGTCACTGTAGAATTATTAATTGGCTTAATTTCAGTATTGTTGTGTCTCAGGTAATAGGGAGGCATGAAGCGAGGGAGAGAGGCAGTGGAATGGCAAGTTGGTGGAGCGCACACTGATCAAGTTCACAGTCTTATATGGGCTCAGTTTGTGATTTCCCGAAAGAATTAGAATAATAACATCAAAGGTCACTGATTATAGGTAATCATGATAAATATAATAATAATGAAAAAGTTTGAAATATTTTGAGAATTGCTAAAATATGACACAAAAACGGAGTGAGCAAATGCCACTGGAAAAATGGTGCCAATAGACTTAACACAGTGTCGCCAACTTTCAGTTTAAAAAAAAATGCTGTACCTCGGAAGCACAATCAAGTGAAAGGCAATGAAATGAGGTAACTAGCATTCAAATGAACTCTCTTTGTTTACTGAATATGCTGGACTTAATTCCGAATACTTGGTGATTTTATCTCATTTTGAACTAAAGTTTTTCTGTTGACCTTTTTCAAGTTTAACGAATATGATGCATATGGAAGTATAAATTTTTAAAGTTTTGTAAGATGATGAAGTACAAATGAACTATCCAGGAATCTATTGGACACATAAAAAGTAACTGTTTAATAAGAAAGCTATACTTAGTATTGTTAGGATCTGTTGATCTCTATATTAATCAGAACATTTGTTGTTGGCTTTTTTTTTCAAGTGGATCATCCCAGAAAAAATTTTCAAGTGGGACAAGATAGTCATGACAGTCTTGAAGTAATTTAATGAGGTAGATATGAGTAATATAAATATATAATGCTTTGTATGTAGACATATATGTATATGTATGTAAAGTTGCACCTTGTGTTTTGATATGCTTTCTAAGGAGAGAGGAATGTTTGGAGATATGGTTAGTGCTTTGGGGATTGCATATGTATAATTATGCTTGAGAGCATTATTTATTGTGTGTTGGAGAAAAATTTAGGTATTAAGAGAGGGTTTAGGAGTTTTATATGCATGATTTAAAGTTTTGTTGGCCGTGTATTAATTAAGAATGGTCAAATCAGAACCAAAATATTTCCTTTTTTTTCGTTTTGGCTGTGCCTACAGCATGTGGAAGTTCCCAGACCAGGGAGCAAACCTGCGCCTAAGCAATGACCTGAGCTACTGCGTGACAATGGTGGGTCCTTAACCTGCTCTGTCGCAAGGGAACGCCCCAAAACACTTTCTGTCACTCCAAGACACTATTGACCATATTATACTTAAAAAAAAAATTTGTGATGTTATATTTATGGGTTCTTTTTTAAATTGAGATATTATTCACCTACCATTAGATTCACCATTTTAAAGTATACAGTTTTTAGTATATTCACTGGGTTGTGCAGTCATCACCATTATCTAATTCTAGAATGTTTTCTTTACCCCAAAGGGAAACCTTGTATCCACTAGCAGTCACTGCCCTTTCCCTTCTTCCCTCTACTCTTTCTCTCTAACCTCTGGCAAGTACCGGTCTATTTTCTGTCTCTGTGGCTTTGCTTATTCTGGACATTTCATGTAAATGGAATCATGAAATATCTTGTGTCTGGATTCTTTCATTTATAATAATGTTTTCAAGGTTCATTCATGTTATAAGATATATCAGTACTTCATTTCTTTTTTATGGCTAAGTAATATTCTATTGTATGGATATAACTTACCATATTTTGTTTCTCTGTTCATCAATCGATGGACATTTGGGTTGTTTCAGTGTTTGGCTGTCATGAATAATGCTTTTATGAACATTTGTACAAATTTTTACATGGACATAAGTTTTCATTTCTCTTGGGAAGTTACCTAGAAATGCAATTGTTGTGTCATATGGTAACTTTGACTTTTTGAGGACCTGCCAGGCTGTTTTCCACAGTAGCTGTACCATTTCAGTTTCCCACCAGCAGTGTATGAGGGCTGCAGTTTCTCTAGATCCTCACCAGCACCTGCTATTTTACTTAAAAAAATTATATCCATCCTGATATGTGTCAAGTGATATCTCATTGTGATTTCGATTTTGATTTCAGTTAATGATGTTGAGTATCTTTTCATGTTCTTAATTTGTCTGTTTGTGTATCTTCTTTGGAGAAATGTGTATTCAAATCATTTGCCTGTATTGTCTTTTTATTGTTGAGTTATAAGAGTTCTTTATAGGATATCAAACACTCATCAGAAATATAATTCATAAATATTTTCTTTGATTCTGCAGATTGCCCTTTCATTTTCTTGGTAATGTCATTTGATACACAGAAGTTTTTAACTTTGATGAAATCCAGTTTATGTTTTTCCTTTAGTTGCTTATGCTGTAGGAATTGTATCTAAGAAACTACTGCCTAACCCAAGGTCATGACAATTTATACCTAGTTTTTTTTTTTAGGGGTTTTATGGTTTTAGCTCTTAAGTTTAGTTCTTCAATTCATTTTGAGTAATTTTAAAAATTATTGTTATTAAAGTATAGTTGATTTACAGTGTTTCTTCAAGTTCTGTTGTACAGGAAAGTAACTCAGTCACACATGTTCCCCTGTGCTGTACAGTAGAGCCCAACTGCCCATCCATTCCAAATATAACAGTTTGCAACCAAACAGCCCCCAGTTTTTACATGGTGTGGGTCGGAGTCCAAATTCATTCTTGTATGTGGATATCCTGTTGTCTCAGCACATTTGTGAAAAGACTATTCTTTCTCCATTGAATGGTTTTGGCACGCTTGTCAAAAATCAATTGACTATAGATATATGGGTTATTTATGGACTGTCACTTATATTTCATTGATCTGTATGTCTTTCCTTCTGCCATTACCACTCTGTTTTAATACTCTTAGCTTTCTAATAAGTTTTGAAATCAAAAAGTGTGATTCTTCCTGCTTTGTTCTTTTTCCACATTATTTTGACTATTCTTTGCCCCTTGCATTTCCATATGAATTTTAAGATCAGGTGGTTATTTCCTGCAAAGACGTCAGCTGGGAATTTGGTAGGTATTGTGCTGAATCTGTAGATCAATTTAGGGGGAGTATTATCATCTTAGCAATATTAAGTCTTCCACAAACATGGGAAGTCTGTTCATTTATTTACTTTTTTGACTTAACAATGTTTATAGCTTTCAGACAATAAAATTTACCCTTCTATAAAGTATTTTATCCTTTTTTTTTGTGCTGTTGTGCTATTATGAGTGGAAGTATTTTCTTAATTTCATTTTTCCATTGATCATTGTTAGTGTATAGAAATGCATATGATTTCTGTATATTGATGTATTCTACACCCTTGCTGAACTAGCTTATTAGCTCTTCTAATAGTTTTTTTTTCATTTGCATGTGTATGGATTCTTTAAGATTTTCAACATATACAGGCATGCCGTGTGCAAGTAGAGATGATTATACTTCTTCCCTTTTTTTTGCTTCTTCCTTTCTAATACGTATATTCTTTAAATTCATTTTCTTGCCTAATTGGCCAGCTACAACTTACATTGAACAGAAATGATGAGAACAGATATCTTTGTCATGTTTTTTATCATGAGGCGTGTTGGATTTTGTCTGCTGCTTTTTTCAGTATCTATTGAGATAATCATTTCCCCTCCTCTGTTCCAGTTTGATTATGAATAATTTCAGTTGATCTATCTTCAGGTCCACTGATTTATTTCTTTTGCTTGTTTGGATCTGCTACTGAACATGTCCAGTGGATTTTTCATTTAAGAAGTGCTTACTGATAAATTTCATGACTTTTGTCATTTCTGTATCTATTTCTCTGATTTTTCATCCTGGTTATTACTCATATTTTATTGTTTCTTCTTATGTCTAATACATTTTTAGTGGGTTTTGGATATTTTACATTTTGAGTGCTGGATTTTGTTATCTTCTTTACTTTGGTAGACTTCTTCTCCTGCTTTGGTAGGCACTTTAAATGATTTCTAACTTGACAGTTTTTAAGCTTTGTTGGAGTGACTATACCCTAGGGCTAGTTTAGCCCTATTCTTAAGGTGTTACCCTTTTGTGTTCTCCACTGAATGCCTTTCTAGTGATTAGAAATTGAGTATCTCCCAGTTATATTGCATTCTGGGAAATTTTCTGGTTGCAGCTCTCTCATTCTTCTTTGCCTGTCCTCATGGAGTTTTGCCCTGTACATGTGTAGTTTAGTAGTCAAAAGTAGACACAAGGAGACTCAAAGATTTCTGGACCTTTTCCTCTTTGTTGGTGTGTTCTTTCTGGTACTCTGCTTCATAAAATCCCAAGTGCTTCAGTTTATTTGAACTGCGATCTCACTTTCCTCCAGTCTGCAAGCTGATTGTACTTTCCTTGTGTTCTTCCTCTCCTCTGTATCATTTAGAAAGTTCCTCCAGGTAGAAGGTCAGAGTGATTATAAAGCTCATTTTATTTGTTTCTCACCTCTCAGGGATCATCCTCCCTGATACTCAGTGTCTGTTTTATATTTTGCTCAGTCTTCTAGTTTGTATGACAGAGCTTGAAGTAGTATTAGTTTAAGAAGGTTGTTAGTTTTCAATTATTTTATGTCTTCAAAATGTTTTGTATCTTAAAATTGATAACGGTTATACTTACCAGTGTTTTAGGTTAGCTGTTATTATGAAGATAGTTTAAAAAATTAGAAATAATTAGAAAAACTCAGTATTGGATCAGTTCATTTCAGAATATCAGATCTATGGGGAATTTGGATCGTGAGGCTCTGTCATTTTCTTATATCATGCATATCTTGATTTCATGCAAAGCAGGAAGGAAAAGGATAATGTTGATGATTAAAAAACACACAAGCTGAAAATTTCTTTTTAGAGGCTGGTCTTAAAAATCCAAATGTCTGAAGTACGTGTTGTGCCCATAGGGTGAAAATATTCTCATTAGTCATAATCCCTTTTTTTTTTTGATAGGCAAGAAATAGATTTATTAAGATGGGATGCTTGTGAGAGATGCCAGCAGGCAGGCAAGGAAGCTCTGCCTAATTAATCATAATCTTGAGAGTGAAGGTTACTAAGACTAAAACTAATACTAAAATATTTTAAGGGTCAGCCAGATATTTTGATTAATGCCGATGGGAATACATGAGCATAATTCTCATGCAAATACGGGAATACGTTTATTTAGCAAACAGCTCTTGGGGGCCTGTTTAGTCCAGGGCTTGTGCTAAATACTGGGAATAAGATAAGTATGTGTATGTGTCGCTACCCTAAAGACCTGGTAGTTTTCAAGATATAGACATAAAATTATGAGGAAGGCTGGATTTACAAGATTAAAAGTGGATAATGGCCACTTTGTGGGATTATGGCATGGGAAGGTGGGCTTTTAAGTAGGGATTAAGGTAAAGAATTGATATCATGTGCGGACTGTGGAATAAAAGTCAAAGTCATGGATGTGGATGAAACATCATTTGGGGTCTTATGAAGGCATTTAATTTTCTCCCTCGTGGTTCTCATTGTATCAAGGTCTCACTTCATAGTCTTCTCATGTTTCCTTACAAGGTTACATCCTCCTCTTTTGTGGACAAATCCTATCAGATTGGATGAGACTAGGTGCTAACCTGAGGTTAAGAAGAGGATGAATTCTCTTCTGCCCTCTCTTCCCCAGTAAGGCTGTTTAAAATTGAATCTTTATGAAAGTTTCACAGGAATTTTTTTTCCCCCAGAGATGGGAATGACAGAGAGGGGTTCTCTAGGTTGAAAACTAAGCAATCAGGAACATTTTTGCCCTCTTCAGTTTGAACATTATCTCAAGTTTAAATTGCCAGAGAAAATGAAATTGATAATAATGTGATTGTCATAAAACTTAAGTTAAAGTTGTCAGTGTGACATTTTAAATCTTGCCATTGACCTAAGCTTTATTTTTCTTTTATATTTCACTGCTATAATACAAGCAGAGGTTCAGAGGGAATGGAAGGGGAGAGTAATAACCCAGGGTGATAATCCTCTGCGGATAATCACTTGTGTGTTATTTAGAATTGATGCTGCTCCAGAGTATGACTACTGTACTGCCATTTTTTTTTTTTTTTTGCCTCATAGCTCTGTATATGTTAAAAAAGACAGAAACACACCAAAAAAAACAACCCCCTCTTCCCAAATCCTCCAAGCTGCCAGGACTTTGTCGAAGTTGCATGTTTCTGTTACTTCTCCTATTATTCCAGATTCATCAAGATCTTGAAAAAATGTATATGAATCAAATTTAGCATTCTCTTAGAATCCCTCCTGCTTATTTGCACATGAGTGTACACACATACACACACACACACACACACACACACTCACACTCACACTCTAAAGTAGGCTCTTGAGTGCTTTTCATGATGCCAGAGATTGAATTTGTTAATACTGGAGTTTCTGAAATAGGAAAGTCTGTATTAAATTACTATGAAGGATTTGAGGAAAACAGCATTTGTTGACAGAGTTTTATATGGGAATCAGTTCTTAATTTTAGTAATAGCAAAGGGAGCTTAACTCCAGAACCAGTTGCTTGCTTGCTGAAATTCTTTTTTCTTTAAATGATTTTTATTTTTTCCATTATAGTTGGTTTACAGTGTTCTGTCAATTTTCTACTGTACAGCAAAGTGACCCAGTCACACATACATATATACATTCTTTTCCTCACATTATCCTCTACCACGCTCCATATGAAGAGTTTGAAAATTGTTTTTTAGAATGGGAGAAGTATGTTTGCTGATAGAAATGATTTAGAGTGAGTAGTTCCCTGTGCTATACAGCAGGATCTCATTGCTTATCCACTCCAAAGGCAATAGTTTGCATCTGTTAACCCCAGATTTGCAGTCCATCCCACTCCCTCCCCCTCCCCCTTGTCAACCACAAGACTGTCCTCCAAGTCCATGAGTTTCTGTCCTGTGGAAAGGTTTATTTGTGCTGTGTATTAGATTCCAGATATAAGTGATATCATATGGTATTTGTCTTTCTGACTTACTTCACTTAGCGTGAGAGTCTCTAGTCCATCCATGTTGCTGCAGATGACATTATTTTGTTCTTTTTTATGGATGAGTAGTATTTGCTTGCTGAAATTCTTTGAAATTTTTTTAAAAAATTAGGACTTTTTAAAGAGCAGTTTAAGCTTCACAATACAATTGAGGGGCAGGTACAGAGATTTCCTGCACAACCCCTGTCCCCACATATGCGTAGCCCTCACCTTATTATTAGCAGTCCCTGGGAGTTGATGAACCTGTAGTGGTGATCATAAACAACCAGAGTCCATAGTTTGCATTATGATTCACATTCTAAAGGTTTGGGCAAATATGTAATGGCAGGTATCCATCATTATGATACCATGCAGAGTATTTTACTGCCCTAGAAGTCCTCTCTGCTCCCCACCTATTCATTCCCTCCCCCCAATTCCTGGCAACCAGTTTTTTTTTTTTTTTTTTGTCTTTTGTCTTTTTAGGGCCACCCCCACGTGGCATATGGAGGTTCCCAGGCTAGGAGTCCAGTTGGAGCTGAAGCCACCGGCATACGCCACAGCCACAGCAGTGCGGGAGCTGAGCTGCATCTGTGATCTACACCACAGCTCACGGGCAACGACAGCTCCTTAACCCACTGAGCAAGGCCAGGGATTGAACTTGTGTCCTCATGGATGCTAGTTGTGTTCGCTAACTGCTGAGCCACGATGGGAACTCTACCACTGGTTTTTTTTTTTAATGTCTCTATAGTTTACCTTTTCCAGCATATCATATAGTTTGAATCATGCAGTATGCAGCCTTTTCAGAGTGTCTTCTTTCACTTAGTACATGCCTTTAAAGCCCCTCCAAGGCTTTTCATGGCTTGATAGCTCATTCTTTTTAGTGCAGTTTATTTATCCATTCACCTACTGAAGGACATTTTGGTTGCTTCTAAGTTTGACAATTATAAGTAAAGCTGCTGTAAACCTTGGTGTGCAGGTTTTTGTGTGGACATAAGTTTTAGGTAATTACTAAGGAGTGCAGTTGCTGGACTGTATGGTAAGAGTATATTTAGTCTTATAAGAAACTGCCAAACTGTCTTCTGAAAGGGCTGTACCAGTTTGCATTTCCGCTGGCATTGTATGAGAGTTTCTGGTACAGTGCGTCCTCGCTAGCATTGGTGTTGCCAGTGTTCTGGATTTTGGCCATTCTAGTAGGTTATGTGCTGTGTCATTGTCATTGCCGTTTCCCTGATTGACAGTATGATGTGGAACATCTTTTCGTATGTTGTTTGCAATCTGTACATTTTTTTTTTTTTTTTTGTGAGGTCTGGCTTGTCTTCTCATTCCCTTGTCATTGTCTTTCCCAGAGAAGTTCTTAATTTTAACAAAGTCCAGCTTATCAGTTTTTTCTCTTGTGGACTATGCCTTTGGTGTTATATCTAAAAAGGTATTTCCAGGAGTTCCCGTCGAGGCTCAGTGGAAACGAATCTGACTAGGAACCATGAGGTTGCAGGTTCGATCCCTGGCCTTGCTCAGTGGGTTAAGGATCTGGCGTTGCTGTGAGCTGCGGTGTAGGTTGCAGACGCTGCTTGGATCCTGCATTGCTGTGACTGTGGTGTAGACTGGCAGCTGTAGCTCTGATTAGATCCCTAGCCTGGGAACCTCCACTTGCTGTGGGTCTGGCCCTAAAATGACAAAAGACCAAAAATAATAAATAAATAAATAAATAAAAATCTCCATATCCAAGGTCATCTAGGTTTTCTCCTATGTTATCTTCTAGGAGTTTTATGGTTTTGCATTTTACATTTAGTTTCATGAGTTAATTTTTATGAAAAGTTTAAGGTCTGTATCTAGATTCATTTTTTATGAATATCTAATTTTTATTGTAGCAAAAGACTATGCCTCTTTGTCAAAGATCAGTTGACTATTTATTTGGGTCTATTTCTAGTTTCTCTATTCTGTTCCATTGATTTATTTGTCTGTTCTTTTGCAGTACCGCATGGTCTTGATTATTGGAGCTTTTAGTAAGTCTTGAAGTTGGGTAGTGTCAGTTCTTGTTTTTCTCTTTCAATTGTTTTGGCTACTCTGGGTCTTTTGCCTCTCTGTGTAAATTTTAGAATGAGCTTGTCAATATCCACAAAATAACTTGTTGGGATTTTGACTGGGATTGCATTGAATCTATAGATCAAGTTGGTATAATAGACATCTTGACAACATTGAGTCTTCCTATCCATGAACATGAAATATTTCACCATTTATTTATTCTCTCCATTTATTTAGTTTTTCTTTGATTGTGTTTATCAGAGTTTTCTAGTTTTTCTCTACATGTATTATTTCCTTTACATGTACATATATACATTACCTTTTACAAGATGTAGATCTTGTAATATTTTGTTAGAGCTATACCAAGGTATTTCATTTTTGTGGGTACTAATGTAAATAGCGTAATGTTTATAATTTCAAATTTTACTTGTTCATTGCTGGTATATAGGGAAGTGATTGTCTTTTATATACTAATTTTGTGTCCTTGTAACCTTTCTGATATTCTTGATGAAACTGATATAATTTTAAAGACTGCCTTAAAAGTATTATATCTCAGTGTACCTATAGAACATTTCAGAGAATGTTACTTGTCTGGATTTGATATTGAGTATTATATTCTGGAAGCTAGTTGAAGAGAATGTCCCAAGGAGGGAGAAATCAGTTATATCAAATGCTGCTGATAAGTAAGAAGATGATCAATAATTGACTATTGGCTTTAGCATCAGTTCATTGTTTATGAGATCAGTTTTGGTGAAGTGGTGAGGACAAAAGTGAGATTAGAAATAATAAGTATAGATGATTCTTCTGAGGAGTTTGCGGTACAGAAAATAGAGAAATGGAAGTCAAATAGGGTGAAGAGTTTGAAAATTGTTTTTTAGAATGGGAGAAGTATGTTTGCTGATAGAAATGATTTAGAGTGAGTAAAATTGATGATACAGGAGGAGGTGTTAGAATTGCTGGAGTGGTGCTCTTAAGTAGTTGAGAAGGGAGGAGCATTTAGTGTGCAAAGAAATGCTTTGACTTTAGGTAGGAACATGGATCCTTTATTAATTCATACTAATAGGAGTATAGATAACTACCTATGTATGTGATGTGTAGATCTGTTGACATGTAGAAGATCTCTTGATTATTTCTAGTTTCTCAGCGAAATGGGAAGTACGGTCTTTGTTGTAAGTTAAATTGTCTGCCCCTAAAATATATATTGAAGTCTTAACCTCCAGTACCTGTGAGTGTGGCCTTATTTGGAAATAGGGTCTTTGCAGATGTAATAAGTTGAGTTGTATCTGATTGGGGTTGTCTGTGAATCCAATGACTGATATCCTTATAAGGACAGAAAAATTTGGACAGAGATACAGACACTTAAGGAGGAATGCCATGTGAAGATGGAGGCAAAGATTGGAGTGATGAAACTACATGCCAAGAAATGCCAGGGTTTACTGGTAACCACAAGAAGCTAAGAAAGGGCAAGAAAGAGTTCTTCCCGGGAGTTCCCTTCGTGGCTCAGTGGTTAATGAATCCGACTAGGAACCATGAGATTGTAGGTTTGATCCCTGGCCTTGCTCAGTGGGTTAAGGATCCGGCGTTGCCGTGAGCTGTGGTGTAGGTCGCAGACGCGGCTCGGATCCCGCATTTTGTGGCTGTGGCGAAGGCCGACTTCCCAAGACTGTTGAGAGAGAGCATGGCCCTGTCAACACTTTGATTTCTGATTCTAGCCTCCAGAACTGTGAGAAGATAAATTTCTGTTGTTTTAACCCATCTATTTTGTGATGCTTTGTTTCAGTAGCTCTTGGAAACTGATACCAGTCTTCAACTGAGGGTGAGAATAGGGGAAGGCTTGTTGTTTTGATTTTTTTTCAATGGATGTTTTTTAAACCTTTCTTTCTTTGACCTAAGACTTGATATAACATCCCACCTTCTTGACACTTTCATTGGCTGGTGTATGGAATGTTTCTAGGCTGATTTTTAATGGACAGAACATTTCTTTAAGACTAAAGTCTTGGTTTTAGTTTTATCACCTTTTTTGCAGTTCCAAGCATATGACTTCTTGTAGGTAGAATTTAGAAA
The DNA here is from genome assembly GCA_004024745.2 of Catagonus wagneri. Lineage (NCBI taxonomy): Eukaryota > Metazoa > Chordata > Mammalia > Artiodactyla > Tayassuidae > Catagonus > Catagonus wagneri. The sequence continues at coordinate 2,402,632 of PVHT021183710.1, read as the reverse complement.
AGCTGGGTATAGCACTCAGAACTGTTACACCCTTCCTTCCCCTCCCAATGGACCACTGTAGAATCAGTTTATGATTATTTCTCTGTTATTTTTTAAATATTCTTATACCAAATTTAATGTACAGGAAAGTTGAAAGAATTTTACAGTAAACACCTGTATACCCACTGTCTAGAGCAGAAGTTCAGCAACTTTTTCTGAAAAGAAGAACCACATACTCAATCTTTTAGGCTTTACAAGACTTGTAATATCTGTTCTGTTTGTCCCATTGTAGTGCCGGTCCAGCCATGGACAAAATGTAAATGAATGAGTGTAGCTGTGTTCCAATAAAACTTTATTTATAGACACTGAAATTTGAATTTTGTATTTCATATGTCACGAATTATTCTTTTTATTTATTTTCAGCTTCTTAAAGATGTAAAAATTACTCATAGCTCATGGTTTGTAAGAAGAGGCGGAAGAGCAGATCTGGCCCACTGGTCTAGATCCCTGGTCTAGAATTTACAATAAACATTCTGCTCTGTTTGCTTTATCACACAACTATCCACCTGTCTGTTATGCTTTTATCAGTCAATTTGTAACATATGGAAGTTCCCAGCCTAGGGGTCAAATCTGAGCTGCAGCTGCTGGCCTGTGCCACAGCCACAGCAACACAGGATCCAAGCCATGTCTGTGCCACAGTTCATGGCAAGGCTGGATTCTTAACCTACTGAGCGAGGCCAGGGACTGAACCCACATCCTCATGGTTACTAGTTGGGCCCGTTACTGCTGAACCACAATGGGAACTCCCTCCATTTTGATGCATTTCAAAAGTAGTTGCAGCAGTTGCATACTTTACATGTAAGCACTTCATTTTACATATCATTACTTAAAGATCAATTTTTTTCTGGTGTGATAAAATTTACTTAGAGTAAAAATGAAAAAGTCTTAGATGTACCACTTGTTGATTTCGACAAATCATGTACGCACTTAGCTTATATCCTTATCAAAATATTGAATGTTCCCATCCCAGATGAGCCTCAGCCTTCCTTACTGCCCTCCAAATTCTGCTGCAGCCATTGCAGCCAATCACAAAGCTGAAATGAAAGAAACAGACTCAGCAGTGGCTCTCACCACAGCTTCAGCCTCCACGCCAGAATGGGAAGAGATCAGAGATGACAAGAATAGGATGCGTGTATTTTTTTTCATTGTCCTTCATTTCCTTCATTGACTGTTTTCTTGAGGGTTAACAGCTCTGTGGCCTCACATTCATGTTTTGGATTTCTTAAGATTTGTGGATTCTAGCTTATTCCTTGTCTAAAGATAGAACTGTAGCTGATCTGGGTTTTAAAATTTATGGTGGAGGTCATTATTAGATTTTCTTAACAGTTCTTACTTTGAATGTGAGGACAGACTAAGGGTTTGCATTGTACTTCACCCTAACCATAGAGTATCGGTAGCACGTAGACATTCAGACTTCTAACAGGGGATGTAGACAGGCAGTAGCTGAGACCCCTGTCCATTGTAGAAGCTAGGAAGGAATTACTTTGGACTGATTTAGAGGAGTTTACCACTCTATAGCTATCCTTCTTCTCTCTCTTTATACCTTTGTGACAGCTTGAGGCTGTGTGGGGCCACTGCTGTTTCTCTCGGGGTGACATTGTACTTAGGTCAGCTTGGCTAAACTGGAAATGCATTTCACACATTTCCTTTCTTATGTTGTTCAGGTAGCATTGGTTACAGAAGACATGTGGAGGATCTGTAAGAAGGAGGTGGAGTGGTAGGCATGCTTTTTGACTCTCTGAGAGTCAGTGCTGAGTATGAGGCGCCGTGGCAGCTCTCACACCCTGTCACTGATTTGCTGGCTCACCTTGTACGTGTGGGATGGCGCATGGCCCCGCAGTTCCTTCAGCTCCGTCAGATTTTCCTCTTTGGCATCTCTGAATCCTTGCCCTGTGCACAGCTTCTTAGTCAAGTGACACTTCTATAGGTCACCCTTGGCATTGGGCTTGTGTTGGTCAGAAACAGATGTGAGTTCCAGTTTGTCTTTGTCTGTTCCTGTCGTCCCCACACATGGTTTGCTTTTGCAGATTTCATTTGTGTTTATAAGTTCCAGCTTATCCTCACGGCTTCCAGCGTGTCCCGTTCTTCTTATCCAGTTTCCCTCCTGACTGCTGCCTGGCTGACCTGTAGTGACTTAAGGCTCAAGACTAGATACAAGGGCAACAGTTTACACATGCCGCTCCAACAGCTCTCACAGTTATGTAAGGTCTCACCACTGTAGTGCGTCTTTCTTCTTGTCACCCATGCTGGTTCTGCCTCTTTGGTTGTACCCGAATTGACGCACCCTACCTATTCCAGAGTTCATCTTAGAAACTTTTTAAACAATAGATTCTGTTTTTAGGGAGTTATTTCTACCAGATCATTTTATCTTCCAGAAATTTTTCTGTTTCTCTTATATTTTTGACACCTTTTCCTTATATATTTATTGTTTAGTATTGCTGTACATTTTCCTTTTTAATGCTTCATTGGCGTATCAGTGATATTTTGAACCTTTAGTAGTTTGTATTAAAAGATACTTATTGTGCTTAAAGACTAGTTTTCAAAACATTTGAACAGATGTAACAATCTTTTAAAAACAGTTGAAGTCTTTTTACCATAAAGACCCACTTAACAAAACAGTGAGCTGAGAGTATTCAAAAAACCCAAAGTTTTATAGTTAAATTGCCTAGAGTGAGACAGAAGTGACATTTTAAATGAGCTTGATGACAAAGGCATAGCGAGAGGTGTTTGACAACGAACATTGAGATGCATTTTCACATTATGCTCTAGATGTGTAATGTAATACGATGTGATCAATTCTAAAGTGGGGTCTCAAACTTTTTGGCAACTTTAAAGTTTGAACACCTGTGTCAGTGACACGTGATTCTTCATTGGACTTGGTTTGTGTGTCTTTTGTTTTTAGCGTGTTTATTTAATATCAGATGTTATATATTTTTGATTTTTGAGATTGACTTTTTTGTTGGCAATAGGCAGAATTATTTAACCATTTGGGTAAATTGATGCCACTTTTGGCCTGAATGAGATTTTATTATAATGCTTTATTTCCTTTTGAGACACATATGTAAAAGATAATGTAATAATAATGGTTGAATGAATTACGCCAAATGGAGAGGTCCAAAAATACTATTACATTTTAGTAAAATATATTATTAGTGAAACAACTTTTTAAAGTATAAGATTACTATTGATATGGTTGTTTAAGAAATAACTTTTATTTACATGTATTTATATCTTATATTGAAATATTAGCATAATGAATTATTTAAAATATATCACTTGTATAATACATTGTAAGACATTGGTTTAAAACTGAATACCAAAGATGGTTGTATAGTTTTGTTTTCTTCTTTATTCCATCTTCTTCCTTACCCCTGCCATTTATATTCATAGTTATGATTTGATATCATGAGCTGAATTCTTTGTTGGTAGAGATGACTCTTTTCTAGATTTGCAGTTAAGCTTACTCTTTCCTTAGGATCTCTTTTTTAATCACTAAAGATTGCTGACCACTATTTGCTATGTTAATAAGAATACATGAAAATTGATTAAATTTTACATTTAGTCTTAGGTTCAGGAATGAAGTCTATTTCTTTCGAAAGAAGTTTTTTTGTTACAAATTATCTGTACTTGTGCCTTTTCCTTAAGTGGTTCTATTTTTTTTTTTTTTTTTTAGAGGAAACATTTTTCCTTTTGGTCAGTGTTCTTATTTATTGGTTTGTTCCCATACTGGGCTAGCACCATCTTCAGTTTCCTCTTATATTTTAAAGTATTCATTTATGCGTGCCTTTGTGTGCCAAGCACAGTGGTAGGGGAGACTATATGACAGTGTTGTCCTGGAATAATGTACTTGGTCTACAGGAGGACTTTACAGCAGAAGTGAATACTTAAACAGAATCTTTCTTTCTTTTTTTTGTCTTTTTAGGACCACAGTCGTGGCATATGGAGGTTCCTAGGCTAGGGGTCAAATCAGAGCTGCAGCTGCTGGCCTACATCACAGCCACAGCAATATCAGCATGGGATCTAAGCCAAATCTGAGACCTACACCACAGCTCATGGTAACGCCGGATCCTTAACCTACTGAGCGAGGCCAGGGATCGAACTTGTGTCCTCATGGATGCTAGTCAGATTCATTTCCACTGAGCCACGACAGGAACTCCTACTTAAACAGAATCTTAAGGGGCATGCAGGAGTGTGCCATACAGAGAAGGGCAAGAAATAGGGCAAGAAGAAAAAGAATGAATAAAGCTTTAGAAGCTAGGAACTAGTCTGAAATATAAGGGAAATTTACAACATTTCCTCATAGCTGGAGGATAGGGTGCAAGGCAGGAAGAGTTGAGAAAGAGTCAGTATTTTAAGGAGTTTGGATTTTCTCCTATGAGTTATAGAAAGGCCCCTAAGGGATTTTAAGCAGAAGATTCGAGCAGTGGTTTAGGGCATGGGTCAGCAAACTGTATACAGCCCATGCTGCTTTTTTGTATAGCCAACTACCTAAGAATGGTTTTTGCATCTTTAAACGGTTGGAAGAAAATCAAAAGAAGGATAGTATTTCCTGACACCTGAAAATTATATGAAAATTAAATTTGTGTCCATAAATAGTTTTATTGGAACAGAACCACATTCATCTGTTTACATCTTGTCTATGACTGCTTTTTCACTACAGTTGTGGAGTTGAGTAGCTGCTGTGAAAAGAACATATGACCCGCAAGGCCTGAAATATTTACTGTCTGGCCCTTTACAGGGAATGTTTGCCAACACCTTGTCTGAATATACCAATTAAAATGTAGAGATAGAATGGATAGAAAATCAGGACCCATCAGACCACCTGTATGCTGTCTATAAGAAATCCACTTTATTATTTTCTAAAGAAAACTACTTTATACATAAAGATATAGATGGTTTAAAAGTAGAAGGATAGAAAAGGTATATTCTGTAAACAGTAATCAAAAGAAAGTTGAAATAGTTGTATTAATACCAGAAACAAGGAATTTAGCAGGGATAAAGAAGGACATTACATGTTGATCATAGAGTCAATTCACGAAAAAAGCATCATAATCCTAAATATATATAAAACCACCAACAGAACTTCTAAATACTTAAAGCATAAGCGGATAGAGGAAAAAAAAAATAGACAAATCCAGTCTTGCAATTGAGACTTCAGCACTTCTCTCAGTACTGATAGGACATGTAGAAAATAATTAATGAAGATTTAGAGACATGAGCAGCATCAAACAGCTGGACCTAATTGACATTTACAGTACATTTAATCTAACAGCAGCAGAATATACACTGCTTTTTGGTGCACAAGGAACAAGAGAGACCATATTCTGGCCTATTAAAAACGATTTAGCAAAAAGAATATGTTCTGTTACAGTAATGGAATTAAGCTAGAAATCTATAACATAAAAATATTTGTTGAGTTCCCGTCATGGCTCAGTGGTAAAGAACCTGACTAGAATCCGTGAGGATGCGGGTTTGATCCCTGGCCTTACTCAGTGGGTTAAGGATCCAGCGTTAATTGTGTAGGTCACAAATGTGGCTCAGATCCCACGTTGCTGTGGCTGTGGTGTAGGCCGGCAGCTGCAGCTCCTTTTGAACCCCTAACCTGGGAATGTCCATATGGCGTGGGTTCAGCCCTAAAAAGACCAAAAAAAAAAAAAAAAAGAGAGAAAAGATATTTGTATCTCTAATTATTTGGAAATTAAAATAGCTCACTTCTAAATAACCTATAGATCAATGAGGAAGTCACAAAAAATTAAATATTTTGAATTGAACAAAAATGAAAGCACTGCGTATCAAAATTTGTGGGATGCCACTAAAGTAGTGTTTAGAGGAGAAATGTTTAGTGTTATTGAATGCTTATATTTGGAAAGAAAAAAATACTCAAACTCAGTGGCCTAAGCTTTCATCTCAAGATAATAGAGGATGAAGGGCAAATTATAACTAAAGCAAGCAGAAGAAAGGAAAAAGTAAAGCTAAAAGTAGGAATAAAAGACAGTAGAGTAATCAATGAAATCAAAAGCTGGTCCTTTGAAAAGTTCAGTAAAATTGATACACTTCTAGCAAAACTGACCATGAAAAAGAGAGAAGATACAAATTACAGTATCAGGAATGAAAGGGGAATTTACTATAAGTCCTATGTATATTAAAAGGAGAATAGGAAATACAGTGAAAAGTTTTGCTTCCATAAATTTGACAGTTTAGATTAAATGAACAAATTCGTTTAAAGATACAAACTTTTTGTTTCCTCCAGAAGAAATAACCTGATTACTGCTATATTTATGAAAAAAATCCTGAATCTGTAATTTTAAATGGTTCCATAAAGAAAAGTACAGGCCTACGTGGTGAATTCTACCAAACATGTATGGAAGAGATGATACCAATTGTATATAAATCCTTCCAGAACACCAAAGAAGATAGAACACTTCTCAACTCATCTTGTAACAACAGCATTAATCTAATGCTAAACCCAGAAAATGACACTGTAAGAAAACTTCAGACTAATATCTCTCGTGAACATAGACATACACAAGAAATCCTTAACTAAATATTAACAAATTGAATTTAGCAATATATAAAAAGGATACTATGTCATGACTGAGTAGGATTTATCCTAGAAATGCAAGGCTGATTCAGTACTCAAAATCAGTTAATATAATCCACTGTATCAGCAGGCTGAAGAAGAAAAGCCATATGATGATCTCAATAAATGCATAAAAAGCATTTGATGAAATTTAACATCCATCCATGGTATTAAAAAAACAAAACAGGAGTTCCCGTCGTGGCTCAGTGGTTAACGAATCCGACTAAGAACCGTGAGGTTGCGGGTTCAATCCCTGGCCTTGCTCAGTGGGTTAAGGATCCGGCGTTGCCGTGAGCTGTGGTAGGTTGCAGACGCGGCTCGGATCCCGCGTTGCTGTGGCTGTGGCGAAGGCCAGCGGCTACAGCTCCTGTTAGACCCCTAGCCTGGGAACCTCCATATGCCGTGGGTGCGGCTCTAGATAAAGGCAAAAAACAAAACAAAACAAAACCAGACTAGGAAAGAGAAGTAACTTCAACCTGATAAATGGTATCTGTGAAAAACTTGCAGTTAACATCATACTTGACAGTGAATAAGTGAGTGCTTTCCTCCTAAGATAGGTACAAGGCAAGGATATCCACTCTTACCACTCTTCTTTTCAGCATCTTTCTTTAAGTTCTAGCTGCTGTAAAACAGTAAGGAAAAAGATATATGACAAAAGAAATACCAAATTATCAGATGATATGAATAGCTACATCAAAAATCCCTGTTGAGAAAATTAAACAGTTTTAATATGCAGCATAAATATAAGAGCCAAATAAAAGAAGGCAACTCCCCATATTCAAGGATACAAAGAATCAGTGTTATAAAGATAGCAATTCATCTCAGATTGATTTATTAATTCAGCATAATTTCAAACAAAGCCCAGTTCAGCAAAGCCCGAATCTGTAATTTTAAATGTTTCCATAAAGAAAAGTACAGGCCTACGTGGTGAATTCTACCAAACGTGTATGGAAGAGATGACACCAATTGTATATAAATCCTTCCAGAACACCAAAGAAGATAGAACACTTCTCGACTCATCTTGTAACAACAGCATTAATCTAATGCTAAACCCAGAAAACTTGCAGTTAACATCATACTTGACAGTGAATAAGTGAGTGCTTTCCTCCTAAGATAGGTACAAGGCAAGGATATCTACTCTTACCACTCTTCTTTTCAGTATCCAAATGCTATTTGTGTATTGTGTTTAAGCAAACTGAGTCTATTATGTATATGACGTGTAAAGGGCCAAGAGTGGTCAGTAATTACCTGTACTGACCACTGAATTACAGGTAAGGAGCATAGCTTGTAAAAAAGACAGTGAGGAATTCGAGGTAACAGAATAATGATGCTGGAAACAAACCTGCACATGAAGGGAATTTTGATGTTATAATGAAAGTGGCATTGAAGGTTTTCGAGAAAGAGGAAAATGTTTAATAAGTGGTTCTGGGATATTTGTTTATTTTTATGGAGGAAAAGAAAATGGTGCCTGTATTGCTCCCATACACAGAAATCAGTTCCAAATGGATTAAAGGTGGAAATGTTAATGGCACAACTTTTTAGAAGGAAAAAATGAAGCAATATCTTTCTTACCTTGGGATATGGAAGGATTTCTTAAACAAGATGTAATTGCTAAATTTAAATGTTGAATGTATCAACTACATGAGATAAACACATTTGTTTGTACATTAAATAATTCAAAAAGATAAAACACAAACTGGGAGAAGGCATGTGTAACACAAATAACAGAAAAGATTAGTATACCTTTAAAAATCTATGAGAAAGACAACCCAGGAGAAAAAGGGACATAAAACATGAAAGGGGATTTCACAGAAGAAGGACAAAGGGGCGGAAGATGTATGAAAGTAAGTGCAGCCTCATCACTAATCAAGGACATGCAAAATAAGACCACAGGTAAGTAATAAGTATCAGATCAAGAAGTGATAAAGAGAATGTGAATCTACAGGAATTCATAGTCATTGCTGGATAGATTATAATTTAGTATAACCTCTTTGAAAATAATTTGGCATTATTCTGTAAAGTTGAATACTCATAGATCCTGTTTTTCAACAATTTACTCCACTGACCGTCTTAAACAGACTGCTGTGCTTATATATCAGGTGACATAAACTGAGAACGGTCATGGTGCTTCATTGTTGGTAATAGCTAACAATCGGGAAAAGTTTGAGTGTTGGTCAGTCAGTTGGAGAAAAGATACATAAATTGTGTTCATATAAAGGTTATGCTATATGGCAATGAAAGTGAATAAAATATTCCGTTTGGGATGACATGAACGAAACAATGTCATTTGAAAAAAAAAAGTCTTAGAAGACAGCATGCCTACAGAGATAGTGGTGTGCAAGTTAAGAATGCATTCTCTGGAGCTGGACTCCCTGGGGCTTAGGTTCTGGCTCTACTCCTTATTGGATGAGAATCCTTATAAAAGTCATTCTTCCTCTCTATGCTTTAGTTTTTTCATCTGTCAGATAATGGTTGTTGTGAAGATTAAATGATTTAATATGTGTAAAATGCCTGTAAAACAGCACGTGCTATATTTATGTTAGCTCTTGTTACTCTGAATTCTATTTCTTTTGGGAAGTTTTGTCTTTACTATTTACTTTGTGTTGTTATTTTAAATCATGTTTTATCATTCCTCCTCTCCCAATGGATCTAATATATGGTCATTGAGGGCAACTGGAAAATAAGGGAAAATATGAAAAACAAATAACCATAGTATAATTGCCAGTTGAAGCAATTCTTACTATGACTTCTGTTCCTTGCAAGATCCCATGGTATAAGAGTGTCTAGAGCAGGCAAATTCTTTCTTTCATATAAATCTATGTATGAAAAAGGCATAAGTAAACTTGAACTTTATTATACTATCTGCTTATCTCTTATGCAGAACTTTGCAAATAAACCTATGTAGTACTCTGCCAGTGTGAAATTCTGTAGTAAGAATTACTGTGGAGGCTGCCTGAAACGTGAATCAAAATGAGAAATGTCAGTCAGCAAAAAAAGTTATAAACAGTTACACCAAAAACAGTAGAAAGTGGGAAAAGGATGTGTTTCACAAAGAAATATAAAAACCAGGGAAAACGTTAAACTGCATTGAGGTTTTAAGATTTACATTAGAAGTTAGTTTATTTGATAATTCCTTTTTTCTTTATGTGTTTGTGGAACCCAGTGATTTTCAGGCAGTTATATTTTCTAAGAAGTTTGGTTTAAGAATCTCCAAAGTTGAAATCAAGTTCTGGTAATTTTTTGTTTTCTTGCATTAGCAATTCTTGTAATACAGTGTGATTTACTATGTGATCATAGAAAGACAGCATTAGCGAGTATACATGGCAGGGTAAAATTAAACATATGCTCACAATCAAATTAATGTATTTCATCTGTCTTCAACTAATAACAATCTGTCATGTTATCTATCTGAGTAGGGGCATAAACAGTTTATTTTGTGTTTGGAGTAACTTCCTGGAGGTAGTTAATGTGACAAGTAGTTTGTTTGAATTGAGTATAACCAGATCAACACTCTAGATGTTTCCTTGATAACCTAAAAATTACTGTGAAAATCCATGCAAGTGCTGTATTTGTATTTTGCTTAAGTTAGGCAACGACGTATTTTACAATGATTTCACAGAGAATATTCTGTTTCTGCCATCATATATGGACCAAGAAGCATAAACAGTTTATACTTGTAATGCTTTCTTTCCATTGACAGGGAATAGACAATAATTAGTCGGTTAGCATTTTACAACACAGCATTTTTAAAAAGAACATGAAGTTATGTATATTTTCTTTTTTTAAAGTAAATTTTATTGGAATATAGTTGCTTACAAAGTTGTGTTAATTTCAGGTGTACAACAAAGTAAATCAGTTATACATATATCCATTCCTTTTCAGATTCTTTTCCCATATAAGTTATTACACAGTATTGAATAATTTACGTTGTGCTATACAGTAGGTCTTTGTTACCTATCTATTCTGTATATATAGGAGTGTGTGTATGTCAGTTTCAACCTCCTAATTTATCTTTCCCCCCAATCGTGTTTCCCCTTTGGTAACCGTAAATTTGGTTTCAAAATCTTTGAGTCTGTTTCTGTTTTGAAAGTTCATTTTAGTTTGAATGAAAAAGTTATATTTATTGTAGAATATTATAGCATGTTGAAAAGTGAATGTTTAGGAAAACAAGGATATTATAAACTCTTAGGTCAATATAAAAATAATATAGAAACTTTTGTAATGTTTTTCAGAAATTAAGAAGTTATTTAAAATTTTATATTATTTCGTTTGATCAGAAGCTCTGGTTATTATATGTCTGATATACAGTTTTTAAGCTATTTATTACATTTGGTACTATACCTTTGAAGACTGTTTTGTTCCTTATATCAGTAATCCTGTAAGTAGATGCAATGGAGATCCTAAGTATGAATTCCTGAATGCCAGTAAACAAATAGGACTTTAAAAGAGGGGTTGTCATACTTGACTTATTAGCACTAGTGTGTATATTTTAGAAGTCAAAATATGCACATAATTTTAAGCACATGTAAATCAAATTTAATAAATTATTAAGGGTATTTCACTTGTCATGTGTGGGCTAATCATGATGGATCATTTTGAAACATTGTGTAATTTCACAATTTGTACAGCTGCAATTACTGGTAAAGGACTATATATAATCAAATACTAAGGCAAAGAGTATCTTATTTTATAATACAAACCTCAGTCTCATGATTTGTTGATATTTTTTCTTTCTCTCTTTTTTTTTAAACTGTATCTTATTTTATTGTCTTTTTAGGGCCACACCCACGGCATATAGAGGTTCCCAGGCTACGTGTCCAGTGGGAGCTGTAGCCCCCGGCCTACACCACAGCCACAGCAACTCAGGATCCTAGCTGCGTCTGTGACCTACACCACAGTTCACGGCAAGGCCAGATCCTTAACCCACTGAGCGAGGCCAGGGATCGAACCCGCGATGCCGGTCAGGTTTGTTAACTGCTGAGCCACGACGGGAACTCCTGATTTACTGTTATTAATGAATACTTTTAAAGTACTAATAAGCAGTAATCAGGTATATAATGGTTCACTTTTTTTTTTTTAGGGCTGCACCCACGGTATATGGGAGTTCCCAGGCTAGGCGTCGATTCGGAGCTACAGATGCCAGCCTATGTCACAGATACAGCAATGCAGGATCTGAGCTGTGTCTGCGACTTACACTACACAGTGGCAGTGCCGGATCCTTGACCCACTGAGCGAGGCTACGGATCGAACCCACACCTCCTGCATCCAAGTCAGGATCGTTAACTGTTGAGCCATGAAGGGAACTCCCTGGTTCACTTTTTAAAATAATACTAGGCATTTAAAGTGTGTATATCTTTATTCTTTTAATTAAAACTAAATAAAATACTGTTAAGTGATCATCCCCAAAGCCGATGTTCTTTTATCTTTGTGAGACACTAACTGGATTTGGAACCACATGGCTCGGCTCTAATTCTGGTTCTGTAGATGACTTAGAGTGGGACATTGGTTAAAAGTCACTCTGAGCCTCAGGTTTTTTGCGTGTGAAATTAATACTTAACCCATTTGCGAAGATCGTTATAAGGCCCTGAAGTATTTAGTAAATTTTGAAACAGACTGTAGGTTGCTTTAGAAATCTCCTAAAGTGGTTTCTTTGCATCTGTTTTACTTACTCTCCTGGATCCTTTCTCTTCAGAGTAGCCGGAGTAATTTTTTCAAAATGCAGATATCTCATTGTGCCATTGCTTACAACCTTCCAGTGGCTTGGCGTTATTGTGTTTGAGTAATATCCTCATGTCACTACATGTCCTCACTCTTGCTCTCATTATGCTTTGTTTTTCTCAGTTGTATACATTTTCCTTTTCTAGATTTTGTCCTGTTTTTCCAGTTAGTTTGTGTCTCCTCTTACCTCCTCCTAACTTGGTTGGTTTATTCTCATCTTTCAGATCTCAGATCAAAGAGATCTTTCAGGAATTCCCTGGTGGCTTAGCTGATTAAGGAGCTGGCACTGATACTGCTGTGGTTTTGGGTTTGATCCCTGGCCCAAAAACTTCTCATGCTGTAGGCATGGCCAATAAAAGATGTCTTCCATGGAGTTTCCATAGTGGCTCAGTGGTTAATGAACCCGACCAGCATCCATGAGAACGCAGGTTCGATCCTTGGCCTTGCTCAGTGGGTTAAGGATCTGGCGTTGCCCTGAGGTGTGGTGTAGGTCACAGACTCGGCTCAGATCCCTAGTTGCTGTGGCTGTAATGTAGGCCGGCGGCTGCAGCTCCAATTTGACCCCTAGTCTGGGAACCTCTCCATATGCCTTGGGTGCGGCCCTAAAAGACAAAAGGACAAAAAAAAAGAAAAAAAAGAAAGGTTTTCATAGCTGCCATATAAAATTGTCCTAATTGCCGTTTTGCTTCCTGTCACTCCGTTGCTCTGCTCAGTAGCACCCCCTCAGCAATTTCTATAGTTGTTACACTGACATATTTAGTTATGTGTTTATCAGTCTTTCTCCTTCATTAATGTGAGAGGAGAAATAGTGTTTATTCTCCTCTCTGATTTGTTGCTTGTACTTAGCACAGTACTTGACACATAATGGGGTGTTTATATTTATTAAATGAATTTTAAGGTATTGCTTTACTTCTCAAAGTACGTGAACTTTTTTTTTTTTTGTAGCCTGTGATTTTTGCAGGTGCACAATTAATCTGCATCATTTTTAGGTTGACTAATATGCAGTGTAGTGACTAATGACTTTCGGGAGAAAGAATAATCAACTGCATATGTATAAAACTGGCCATCTTCTGTTTTTAGAGTTATGATATAGATAATGGCAACTATTTTTGTATATAAGATTACTGAACAGAAAAAAACATTTCTGAAATCTGTAGGAGTGCAGCTTTTTTTTATCATTTGTAATTTTCTTTCTTTCTTTCTTTCTTTTTTTGGTCTTTTGTCTTTTTAGGGCCTCACCCGTGGCATATGGAGGTTCCCAGGCAAGGGATCTAATCGGAGCTACAGCTGCCAGTCTACACCACAGCCACAGCAATGCCAGATCTGAGCCGAGTCTGCGACCTACACCACAGCTCATGGCAACGCTGGATCCTTAAGCCATTGAACGAGGCCGGGGATCGAACCTGCAACCTCATGGTTCCTAGTCAGTTTCGTCTCCGTTGCACCATGATGGGAACTCCTCATTTGTAATTTTCTTTTGACTAGTTTCTGAACTTAGAAATAAAAGTTATCACTATGTAGTTAATGAAAGTGCTTTGAAGCCAGCAGGGGAAAGTTGAAAGTTTTCCAGTATATGTCACCCACAAGGATTTCGTTTTTGTGCTTCCATTTTTGCTCAGGTGAATATGTGAAATTGGGGTGGTGAAAAGTGTACTGCTATATATGTTACCCGCACACATATGAACTTCTTAACATCTCATACAAGACCCTCAAGTGCCAGTCCTGCTGATTTCACCAGGTCCTGGAAGCCAGGCTCTTTCCGATTCTTTTTGCACACATTGCGTTGACAAAGAATGTCCATCCTCCTTGCCTCCGAGGTTGTTTAATTATTCCTCATTCTTCAGGAGTCAGCTGAAGCACCATCTTTTCTGTGAGATCTTTCCTGTCCTCCTGTGAAGGTTTAGAAATTTCTTTTCTCTACTACTCTTGTGCTTTGTTTTATACAGACCACGGTTGTTCTCTTGGTCTTAGAATTTCATTGTGTAGTATCTTTCTGCATGTATTCCTCTCAGCCTTCCCACTGCTAAGCAGTTAGCGCTTAGAAGGCCCTGGGCAAAAAGTTTATGAATAAATGAATGGATAGACAAATGACAGTAACAGTAACTAATACTTGCTGAGTATGTGGCAGTCATATACTGTGTACCTTACTGTATGCAGTCATTGTTTTGTGTGCTTTGTATGTATTTAGTTTTATTTGTCTATTATGATAATCACATTGTGAGGTAGGTCCTGTTATTATCCCTATTTTGTAGATGAGAAAACTGAGACAAAGAGAGACTGATTGCTCAAGCTCCCACAAACAGTAATAGAACAAGGAATTAAGCCCAGGCATTTTGGTTCTGGAGACAGCATTACTCACTGCCATGTCCTGCTTCCTTTCAAAGTAAATCGGTGAATTGTTGAAGAACCGTAGTTTCTTCTACATTTGCCGTAATGCAAACAGTTGAGAAGTTCAGAAGAGTTATTTCTTGTATGAGACTGGTGTTTGCATATAATTCACCACTCTAGTTAGTAAAATAGTGACAAAGAACATCTATTGGGAATTGAAAAAATTGCTATAATGACACATGATAATATTTGACATAATGTGATTTTTATCAGAATTGTGTTTTGTTTATTAAACAACATTTACTTTCTGTTACTCGTCAAAATCTGTTTCTCTGTCCTAATATGCAGTACTTTCCCTGTCTGACTTATTTCACTTAGCCCTCAGGTTTCATGCCTTTTGTCACAAGTGGAAGGATTTCCTTCTTTCTCAAGGCTGAGTAACATTCCATTGCATATATGTGTGTATGTCACATCTTCTTTATCCTTTCGTCTGTTGATGGACACTTAGGTTATTTCCGTGTCTTGGCTCTTGTGAATAATGATGAAGTAAATATGGGAGTGCAGATACCTCATTAGGATTGTGTTTTTATTTCCTTTGTTTATATACTCAGAGTGCTAGATCATTTGGTAGTTCCGGTTTTAATCTTTTGAGGAACCCTCATACTGTTTATCATAGTGACCGTACCAATTTACATCCCCACCTGCTGTACAAAAGAGTTCTCTTTTCTCCACACCCTTACCAGCATTTGGTATCCTGTCTTTTTCATGATAGTCATTCTAACAGGTGTGAGGTGATAGCTCATTGTGAATTTGATTTGCGTTTCCCTGGTGATTAGTGACGTTGAGCATCTTTTCGTATATCTGTAGACCATTTGTTAGGTTTTCCTTCAAAAAAATGCTCATTTTTGAATTGAATTATTTCATACAGCTATCGAGTTGTGTGAATTCTTAATATATTTTGGATACTAATCCTTTATCAGGTATATAATTTGCAAATATTTTCTCCCATTCTGTAGGTTGCCTTTTCACTTCGTGGATGGTTTCTTTTGCTGAAGGAAAAAAATCCAAAAAAGCATTACCAAAACCATACTTACTATTCTTTAAGTTCATGATTTTTAATGGCCAGAGAGTATTGTGCTATGTGGTTGTATCGTAATTAACTTACTTTTATTTTGGGACATTTATATTGCTTCCATTTTTTTAATATTGCACATAACTCTATGGTGAATATCTTAATTTATAATTCTTATACATCCTTAATGTTGTTCCTCAAGATAACTCTTCTAAATTGTGTTACTTAGTTATAGACTAGAAATGTTTGTAAGGCTCAGCACACATTTTTGAATTGCTTTTCAGAAAGCCAGTAGTACCAACTCTTCTCAGCACTGGGTGTCTTCTCTCTCTCCCTCTCTTTTTTTCTTTTTCATTTTGAAAAGGTAAACTCAGTACTTCATTCCTTTTTTTTTTCAGTTGCATTTCCTTTGCACAATGAGATTGAATATGTTTTTACAGATTTCTGTAAATATTATAAAAGACCTTTAAGGTGGTCTAACATTCTGTAAAATATACACTTGATCTTAGCCAAAAGGCCGAGAAGCGATCACATTCTGTAAAATATAATTATTAGTTACATTTCTGAGAAAATGTGACTTCTTACTGGATTATTAATATTCCATGAATCCCTGAAATGTGCTTTTCTTAGTGTTTCTTTCTTGCTCTGTCTTTGAATCATGATATATAAAATACTGTAATTTGTATTTTTAAAGTTTATTAAACCAAAAATTGTACATGTTACTCTTAAGTTGTATCAAAATTATTCTTGTTAGCCAAAATTAATTGGATTCTCTTAAGACTTCTATTTTATGTACCATGTGATTTTAAGAACATAGCAGATAGACTTAATATCTTGGTAACTTATTTTCCTCACTGCAGTTCCCTCTCTTAGAAGGGTTTTCCGCAGGTTTCCTTGCTCCTTAGCTTTCTTAAGGTCTTTGACCTACCTGTTTAAAATAGTACTTCCTCTGTGTACCTTTCAAAATTTTTTTTCATAAAATATGTCAGCATTTGCCATAATGTAAAATTTACTTGTTCGTCTCTTTCTCTTCATTAAAATGTAAGCTCATTATTGTATCTGCAGCACCTAGGACAGTGCCTGGCTATAGTAGGCACTCAGATATGTTTGTTGAATGAATGAATATGATCAATAAAGTGGTTATCCACTGAAGTTGTTAAGTACATGTGTTAAACAGGGTGCAGTATGGTCCAGCTAAAAAAAAACTGCATGTTACAGTGTTAATACCTTTGTCTTTCAGTTGCTTGGCTAAGGATATACACTAAAATGTTAACAGTAGTTGTCTCTACTTGGCATTGTTTTATGTGATTTTCATAATTTTTTTTGTGAATATGTGGGAAATGTTGGTGTATTAATGCAGTTAGGAGATTTTAATTTCATTTTCAAAAATAAAATACAAGAACTAACAAAACGGTGTGGTTCACTGAAGGACAAAAGGGAAATTAAATCATAGCAGTAAGAGTATCATCACATGTATATTAGGTAAATACTGGATAATAATTTTAAAGATGCTTCTAAAAAACAGAAGAAAAGGAAGAATTTTTCAGTATCTCTTTGTAATTTCATCTTCAGAATTTACATTTATGGATTATTTAGAATGAAGTATTCTAGTAACTGAGTTCTCTTAAATGTTGCTCACTAAATTCTAACACAGTGGAAAAACTTTGTAGTCAGCTTCTGTGAGAGCCATTTCTGTATCTTCTGTCCCATTGATCAGAATCCCAGTTATTTAAAATAACTTTTATTATTCTTAACGGTCTTTTATGTTCATAATATGGTTGGTGACATTTTTAGGACCTGGATTGTATCTTTTTCATCTTTGGGTTTTCACTACCTGACACAGTGCTTGGTATATAATAGGTACTCAGTAAATGTTTATAGAGTAATTTTTTTTTATTGGTTGATCAGTGATAGTCTCTCATGGTTATCTTTGTTAGGAAAAAAAATTTTGTATGGATAGTAAATCCCCCAGTGCCATATATATACACTTGTGTGGTAGTGGAAGAGTTGTGGAGCAGGGGTGGGGGAGGAGAGAACAAAGAAGAAAAGACAGCAGTGATAGAGTGTTCCATTAGAAAAGACAAATGCACACACATGGTTGAATGACAGATTTTATTTTATTTTTTTAATTGGACAGTGATTTCTTTGGGGAATTTTCCTAGTGACATGATTTGTTCTTACTCTTGTTGAATTAGGAAAGTATTTTAACTTCAATATTATGATAAACTAGATGTATAAATGTCAGTGCTAATAGCTTAGTATTTTAGTCTTCTACAAATTGATGCCTGTGGTATCTGGACATTTTTTTGGCCTCTTCTTGTAAATAAGGTCTCAGTGATGTTTTAAGGAACAGCAGCTTATGGCCAGAAAAGAAAAAAGCTGCATATTATCCAAGCTAAGCAATATAAATGGGGCTTAGGAATTCCCCATTAGATAAAAAATCTCCCTGAGGAAGATCTCTTGAGCTTACAAACTAAAGACCTTCGATAGGATTTTAAATAAGGGCTTTTACATAGTATGAGAACATTTTTTAGTTGATAATCAATTGCCACTATTATGTAGGCTTACTAGATTTGCAAATTTACAAGTTTTTACAAGTCAGTTGGGTCCCTTCCTCAGGAAATCAGTTTAAGTTTTTTTTTCCTATATTGACTCAAAGAGCCTAGTTGTCCTTAAATCCTGTGAATATATTTGCCTTATAATTTGACAGCATTGAGTCAACACCCTTATAGGGTCTGTAGTGTTATAAAAAGAGAAACTGTTCAATAAAGGATCACATTTGAAAAAATTAGACTGTGCAGGATAAAAGCAGTATTGGATATGAGTACTGTGCTTTGCATTAAAGCACCTACAACTATTCAAGGAAGTATATCCTGGCCAATAACTGCTTTCAAAATGAATGCTTTTAGGTATGGAAAGCAAATGAGCTTTGTGAAGTTAAACGTTGGCTGTAACGTGAAATATTGATATCTTTTATCAGAAAATAATGTTGTTTGTGTTAACATTAAAGTTTATAGCAATTATAGAACTAGTCTAATTATTAAAGTAATTAAATAAACTTTCAACCCAAATATGCTTGGGTAAGTACATGCTTCAGTTAATCACTGTGTTTAAATACATTATACTAAGTAGACCTTTTTGGAGTATTATCAGTGTGCCTAAGGTTGTATAGATAGTAAGAATGATAGCTTTTTTCTTTTTTAGATTTGCTGATAAATTAGTTGTTTATTTTTTAAATTGTTTTTAACTTAATGAATTTTATTAGATTTATAGTTGTACAGCCATCATCGCAACCCAGTTTTATAGCATTTCCATCTCATCTCCCAGGCTATCCCCTACTCTCTAACCTGTCTCCTTTGGAAACCATAAGTTTTTCAAAGTCTAGGAGTCAGTATCTGTTATGCAAAGAAATTCATTGTATCTTTTTTTTTTTTAGCACATATAAGTGATAGCATATGATGTTGGTGGCTCACTGTCTGACTAACTTAGCATGATAATTTCTAGGTCCATCCATGTTGCTGCAAATGCCATTATTTCTTTCCGTTTTATGGCTGAGTAATATTCCATTGCGTATATGTACCTCATCTTCTTTATCCACTCCTCTGTCAGTGAACATTTAGGTTGCTTATGGAACAACATATCTTGGCTGTTGTATATAATGCTGCAATGAACATTGGAGTACATGTGTCTTTTTGAGTCATGGTTTTCTCTGGAGAGATGCCCAGGAGTGGGATTGCTGGATCAAATGGTAATTCTATTTTTTGTTTTTTGAGGAATCTCCATACTGTTTTCCACAGTGGCTGCACCATTTTACATTCCCAACAGTAGTATAATAGGGTTCCCTTTTCTCTACACCCTCTCTAGCATTTATTGTTTATAGACTTTTTGATGATGGCCATTCTGGCTGGCGTAAGGTGGTACCTCATAATAGTATTGATTTGCATTTCTCTACTAATTAGTGATGTTGAACATCTTTTCATGTGTTTTTTTGGCCATCTGTATGTCTTTGGAGAATTGTCTGTTTAGATCTTCTGCCCATTTTTTTGATGGGGCTGTTTGTATTTTTGGTATTGAGTTGCAGGAGGTGTTTATAAATTTTGGAGATTAATCCCTTGTCAGTCACTTCACTTGCAACTGTTTTCTCCCATTCTGTGGATTGTCGTTTTGTTTAGGACTTCCTTTGCTGTGCAGAAACTTTTAAGTTTAATTAGGTCCCATTTGTTTGTTTTTATTGTTATTACTCTAGGAGGTGGATCTGAGAAGATATTGCAGTGGTTTATGTCACAGAGTGTTTGGCCTATGTTTTCCTCTAAGAGTTTTATAGTATCGGGTCTTATATTTAGGGCTTTAATCCATTTTGAGTTTTATTTTTGTGTATGGTGTTAGGAAGTGTTCTAATTTTATTCTTTTACATGTAGCTGTCTGGTTTTCCCAGCACCGCTTATTACAGGGACTATCTTTTCTCCATTGTATATTCTTGCCTTCTTTGTCATAGATTAGCTGACTCTAGGTGCATGGGTTTAATTCTGGGCTCTCTGTCCTGGTCCACTGATCTATATATTTCTGTCTTTCTGCCAGTACCATACAGTTTTAATGACTGTAGCTTTGTGGTATAGTCTGAAGTCAGGAAGCCTGATTCCTCCAGTTCCGTTTTTCTTGTTCAGGATGGCTTTGGCTATTCTGGAACTTTTGTGCCTCCAAACAAACTTTAAAATATTTTGTTTTAGTTCTGTGAAAAATGTCCTTGGTAATTTGATAGGGATTGCACTGAATCTGTAGATTGCCTTGAGTAGTATAGTCATTTTGACACTATTGATTCTTCCAGTCCAAAAGCATGGTATGTCTTTCCATCTGTTTGTGTCGTCTTTGATTTCTTTCATCAGCCTCTTATAGTTTTCAGAATACAGGTCTTTTATCTCTTTAGTTAGGTTTATTCCTAGGTATTTTATTCTTTTTGATGTGATGGTAAATGGGATTGACCCAGATTCCTGTGGAGTCTCTGCTTTGCCCTGGGGCCCAGTGTACATAAAAGCCTGTGTGCCCCTTCAAGAATGGGGTCTTCATTTCCCCCAGTCCCATGGAACTCCTGTGCACAAGCCCTGCTGGCCTTCAATGCTAAATGCTCAGGGGACTTCTTCTCCCATTGCCAGATTCCTAGGCATGAGGACCTGCTGTGGGGCTCAGAACTCTCACTCCTGTAGGTGAGTCTCTGTGATACAGTTACTTTCCAGTCTATGGGCTGCCCACCTAGTGGGTATGGAGTTACTTATATTGTGTAACTGTCCCTTCTACCATCTTGATGTGGCTTCCTCTTTGTCTTCTGGAGCAGGATATCTTTTTTTGATAGTTTGCAGTCTATTTGGTTGGAGGTTGTTCAGCAGTTGGTTGTAATTTGGTTACTTTTATGAGAGAAGGTGAACTCCAGTCCTTCTACTCTACCCTATTAATCCTATCTCCAGCTTTCATCTTTTTGAGCACTTATCATATGCTGGTCATTGTGGCTAAACATGGATTTAATTCTCAAAGAACTCTGTAAATATAGATACATTTGTTATTCCCAGTTTTTAGATTTAGAGACTAAGGCACAATTAGGTTAAAGAAATTACCCAAAATTACACAGCTAGTATCTAAGCTGAGATACAATACTGGGAAATAATTTGAATTTAAATATGTTAAAAATGTATTGATTGACTCTAATGTTGGATTTGTTCTCTGTTTTTGTTCACCTTTCTAGTTGATTTGGAGCATATGCAAACAGTAAAACCTGAAAAACACTTAAGGTTTTGCCAAGAAAATGGTTTTAGTAGCCACTTTGTCTCAGCAAAGACAGGAGACTCTGTAAGTAAAGTAATGAATACTGAATATTATAAAATAATTTTTACTCTTATTTACTAATATTCATAGGAAGTATACTGACTTCATTACTTAACTCTTGAGACACATTAATTCCTACTGAAAACAAAATAGGTTAGGTGTATGTTTATTATGTTTATATTCCTCTTATAATTCATTTAACATAACTTCATGGTTATTTTAGGGAATTAAAAATACGAAGGTTAAAAGAATATAAATCACTCATAATCTCATCATCCAGAGATGACCATTCATAACTTCATGTGATTCCTTCTAGCCCTATTTTCTAGTCTGATGTGCATAAATACTAGTGCTACTGCCACCACTGCTAGGGGACTGTATTTACGGAGGGCCTGCTTTGTGATGGGCACTGTACTACTCTATCTGTATTTTATGGAATAGTCTTAGCTTGTGTAGTGGGGGTCCATGGTACACAGATTAAGTGGTGGAGATAGGATTTGTAAATCTAAGGATTGACTTTCAGGGCTCACCATATTAACCATTCTATATATCTATTTAAAAAAATTAAAATCAGGAGTTCCCATCGTGGCTCAGTGGAAACAAACCTGGCTAGTATCCATGAGGATGCGGGTTCAGTCCCTGGCCTCACTCAGAGGGTTAAGGATTCAGTGTTCCTGGAAGCTGTGATGTTGTCCGCAGACATGACTCAGATCTCACGTTGCTGTGGCTGTGGTGTAGGCTGGCAGCTACAGCTCTGATTTGACCCCTAGCCTGGGAAAGTCCATATGCCATAGGTGCATCACGAAAAAGACCAAAAAAAAAAAAAGAAAGGGAAAAAATATTAAGATTTTAATATAGAAAAGTTTTCATTTTACTTTTTTTCTGTTTTTGGGGGGGATGCAGTAGTGGCATATATAAGTCTCAGACTAGGGGTCAAATCAGAGCTGTAGCTGCTGGCCTATACCATAGCCACAGCAACATCAGATCCCAAACACATCTGCAACCTAACCACAGTTCCTGGCAACACTGGATCCTAAATCTACTGAGCAGGGCCAGGGATCAAACCTGCATCTTCATGGGTACTAGTCGAGTTCGTTTCTGCTAAGCTACAATGGGGAACTCCTCGTTTTTTCTTTTTGATTAAAAAAAATACTTGTTTAGAAAATTTTGTCATATCACTTAATATTACTAAATAGATTTAATAATCCACTAAACAAATTGTTCAAAACTTTACTCAACCAAGTTCCTGTTGTTGGGCATATAGATTATTTGCAAATTTGGGATGTTACAGAATTTGGCAAAATTTCTAATGTAAAATTTTGTCCATAAACTTTGATATTTTGACTACTTCCTTTGGAGGGAATTGAAACCTGTTGTCAAATTACCACCAGAAAGCAAAGTTAATTTATACTACCACCAGCATTGTATAAATGCCATATCACTGTACTCTTTTTTAATATTCAGGATTTACTTACTTATTTTAAAGTCTTTGTCAATTTGGTAGACAAAAAAGGTATTTTTCTTTTTAAATTTGAATTTCCTCAGCTGCTTATTAAGGTTGAAATTAAAAATATTCATTACTTATTAATTTTCTGCCTATTATCTCTTTAATTTTCTATCACTTTAAAAGAATTTTATATGATCACTTTTATGTTAGGAATAACAACCATTTGTCATAATTTTTAATGCAGGTCTTCTCCACTGCCTAGATTTTTGTTTGCTTATTTTCTTGACATTTTCAGCCAAAGGTTGTTTGAATTTTTTCTGTTGTTTATGTATTCCTTTTGATGTTTTTCCTGTATGATTTCACTTAAGTTTTTATACTTAGGGTAAATATTAAATAATATAAAGGATCTTTAATCTTTTGCGGGGGTCAGACTTATTTAAAAATATGACCTCATGGAACCCTTTCTCCCAGGATAATTCAAAGATACACATATCATTTAAAAAATATATATCAATGCTCCTTGATAAGTCCATCCAAGGATTGGACTTTTTTACCCTCACTTACCTAGGGGATCTTTTGCCATTTTAGGATTATTGTAAATTGTAGTATTTTATAGCTCGTGTTTAACCACTCAGTAATTTTTGTGTACTTATGTTGAACCACCTTTACGAATCCTCAGTGTTTTCTTTTTAAATGCAACTTAGAAATGGTTTGTTGTTATGAAATCGCCTGTAGTCATCTCCAATCCCAGGTCACTTCCCTTCGTTGCTTGAGGAGTTGAGCTCCTGTCAGCCTGTTGTACCTTCTCCGATACTACCTCCGTCATAATCATAATTCTTCTGATTTCACTATCTTTGTTCTCCATCCCACTTCAGCCACTCACTCCCAGGCATTGTCATTATAAATCACTGCGGCTCTTCTGCAGTGATTAATCACTGACCACCATTCTGTCTTTTTGGCTCACACCTTTAATGCCCTAGCCCAGTCAGTCTGCAACCCCAGGGGGACTTTGATCCTAACATATTTTCAATGTCTCTAACCTCCTTTCATGTCCTCATTTTCCTCTCTTCCTAACTTAAATCTCATAGCCAATCAAAATCATTAACATGCATATGCTGTCAATTCCCTTTCCTCTCATTCACTTTATCTGACTCCTTTGACTCAACCTTAACCAGACCTGCAGCTTTATATACTCACGTATTTGAACACGATCAGAGAAAGGAGCATGGAGGCATGCTGGAGGTTTCAGTTACAGTTCACCGTTGCTAAGCTCAAGTGGGCCCTTAGTAATTACGCATGCCCCTAGGCCTTTGTCTCTCCCCTTCACCGAGGTGATTGTTTCATAGCTTCTCTCCTCAAATCTTGAAAACCTCCTCGTCTGTTCTCTCAGCTGATGACCTTGTTTCTGATTTTATAAGAAATTTGGAACAAACAGAAGACAGCTTTCTCATACTCCTGCTGCTACATCCACTCCAGCTCTCCTTCCCACCCTGATCTGTTTCCTTATCTTCTGCCTTTTTGGGGCTGCTGTGGGATAAACTTTCTATGCTCGTGGCTAGGATCAACTCCTCCATTTTGCATCAGTCCCATTTCTCTTTGGCTAGTAACAAACATTGCTTAGCAATTCTTACTCTCTCTTGAATTGTTTTTTTCCCTATCTACTGGATTATTCTGTCAGCATACAAAATGTTATAACTTCTCTTACCTTAAATACAATAAAACTCTTGATGCTACATCTTTAGCTTTTGCTTACTTTCCCTCACAGTGGAATGTTTTGAAAGAGTTTTCTTCAGATATCCTCCCAGTTTCTCTTGAGCAGTTCCAATCAGACCTTTGCCCTCCATTTTTCTTTTTCTTTTTTTTCTAGGGCCACACATACAGCATACGGGAGTTCCTAGGCTAGGAGTTGAGTTGGAGCTGCCCATGCCAGCCTATACCACAGCCATAGCAACACAGGATCTGAGCCACATCTGGACCTGCCCTGCAGTTCACAGCAATGCCGGATCCTTAACCCACTGAATGAGGCCAGGGATCAAACCCGTATCCCCATTGGTACTAGTCAGGTTCATAACCCACTGAGCCACAATGGAAACTCCCTTTTCCCCTCAGTATTTCACTTAGTTAAATGCTTTTATTAAGGTCACTGTGACCTCCTTTTTGCTAAATTTGGTGGTGAGTTCTTAGTCCTCATCTTACTTGACTTGGTTGCAGCATGTAAAATAGGAGATCACTCTCTCCTCTCTTGAGTACTTTTTTTTACGTAGATTCCAGGATATACACCTCCTGCTTTGACCTTCTCCCTTGCTAAGTAGTCTCAGTTCCCTTTGCTGATTCCTTCTTGTCTCTCCAACTTCTAAATATTGGAGTGCCCTAGGGCTCAGTCCTTGGGTATCTCTTTTTTAAAACTTACTCCCTTAGTGACTTCACCTAGTCTCAAGGCTTTGACCAGACCTCTTCCCTGAACTCCAGACTCCTGCACCCCAATACCTCTGCCTAGGTGTCTAGTAGCCAGTCTCAATTTAATTCAAGTCCAGAACTGGATTCTTGATATTCCCTTCTCAAATCTTTCACAGTCTTCCCCATGTCAGTAAATGGCAGATCTCTACCAGTTACTAAGGCCAAGAAAATTTTGGAGCCGTCCTTGACTCCTCTCTTTTTGACATACCACATCTATCACCAAGTCCTGGTGGTTCAACTTGCAAAATATATGCATAACCTGGTGACTGCATCTGCATTGCTACCACTTTGTTTCATGCCTCCATCATCTCTTACATTAATGTCCTTGCTGGTTTCTCTTTTTTTAACCCTTGATCTTCTGTAGTGAATACTCAATACAACAACCAGATTGACCTTGATAAGACAGAAGTCACATCAAGCCCCCTCTCTTTCATTCAGAGTAAAAGCCAAAGTCCTTCTAGTGGCCTACCAGATCTCACGTGATTTGCATGCACTTAGTCTCTTTGCTAATTTTCTATTATACTCCCCCTTATCTCTCCATTCTACCACACTGGCTTTCCTGTTTCTCCTTGTACATTGACCGTCAGTGAACTGTAATGTATATTATTCGTCGAAGGTACAAATAACATAAGCCTTTTGGGGATATGTGTCTCTTTTTGATTAGAAATCAAAGTTAAATTAATAAAGTTGCGATAAATATTCAGTAAGTACTCGTGAGATAAGGACGTGACAGTCAGTGACTAGACTGGAGCTCTCGGAGTCATAGTGGGCCCAGTATAAGCTCCCTATGTACAAAAGGCTGTTTGTAGAAAAGTCTTTGTAGATATTTGTTTAATGTTAATGGAGTATACAGCTCCTTTTCTGTTTGACAAAATACAGTAAAGATTACTAAGTTTTTTGTTCAAGAGGTATAGGGAATTTATTGAAATTGAAGGTTTGGGAAGTAAGAGCTTTTAAGATAGGCTAAAGCCAGATCAAAAGACCAACGTAGAAAAGCTTTACTCAGGTCGTATAGACTAATTTGTTTTCATTTTCTTCAGACCTTATAGGAGTTTGTAATGCGAGTAGTTTTAGTTTTTTTTTTTTTTTTGAATATGGTAGTTGTAATTGTCTTATGTTAAATCTTTAAAAGCCTAAGTTTTTAGGGATAAATGTGCATGTTTAGACCAGTTCGGGGAAGTGTATGAATTTTTCAAATTGTGGTTTAATCATTTAAAAAATTATTACACTCAACATGTTTCTGTATTTGACAAATAAAGCTATTTTTGGAATAACCTGGTACATCATATTTTTGCAGTTCTTGCTGTTTATCATTTTTTTGAAAGTTCAATTTATTTGAAGGTAACCTAACCATGCCTGTTTTAAATCATTTAAACCTATTTTTGTTATGTAGGTCTTCCTGTGTTTTCAGAAAGTTGCTGCTGAAATCCTTGGAATCAAGTTAAACAAAGCAGAAATAGAACAGTCACAGGTGATAATATTGAACTTTGTATTTTAAAAAATAATTTATTTCTTAAAAGACATTAATTTTCACTCTTGAGTCCTTTCACATTTATGCACTGTGTGTGTGCATCCCCAAAAGCCTTAGAAATAGAGTGTGCATGTGAATCACTTGCAGAAGATGGAGGATGTTAATTTTTTGCCAAATTATGATGCCCTTGAAACCTTATTTTATCCTTTTTGATGGAAAAAATGAGATTAATATAGTACACATTTTATCAGTGGTTAAATAATGGCTTAAAGTATTGACTGTGTAGTTTCATACTTTAAAATTTTTTTCTAGGATGACCACACAATATCCTTTTTATCTTTCACACAAAATCCCAACTATTTATCAAAGTTTAGTTTTAATTAGTAAGAGTTTATTCCATTTGGTATCGTCAGTGTTTGCCTTGAGAAAGCATTATTTTTTTTCTTAAGTTTTGCTCTCTGTTCTTCTCTAAAACATCTTCCATTGTAGTGATATTAATTCTTGATGTTATTTTGTCGCTAATTTACTAATTGTATTAATTATTGAGGACTGAAGTCTTTCACTATTTCTAGAAACTTCTCTCAGACTATGAAATAACATGAGCACTAATAGTCAAGCATTTAAAAATATCACTACAGTAGTGCACCAGTTCACATGCTTGATTGAATGAAAGAATTAGAGGAAGAGCCTGTGGTTTAAAGTTAAGCTTTAGAAGTGATTTGCTTAGTAACAACAAATAAATTACATTTGCCCTCAGTCCTCTCCATTCTGTCCCCGCTCTGTCTGGCTAAAAAGATTTAACAGTCTTTTCCCATCCTTAAATTTTTCTTTAATTCTTTCAGAGTTAGTTCTGTGTCTTATTTTCATGGTCACTCTCTTTATGTGCGTGTGTGTGTTTTAAAACAATTTAAGCAGATACTAGTTGAAAATTATTATGCTGATGTGGCTGTTTCTAGAACTTCATTAAAATATTTGGAACTCTGGAAGTCTGCAACTGTTATTTCTTGCTACTCAAAAGACATTTATTTCAGCACTTACTGTGGCCAGGCACAGTGTTTAGATATTTGTGCCATATAAGTTGCTCCTAGATACAAAAACAGTTACTTGGTTTTGGTCTAGGTAGATGGATACAAGAAAGAGAAATCACCATGATTTACTTGATTGCATGGAACTTGGCAGACCGCAGAGGCAGAGTGATTTCTCTGCTTTTTAGCTTCACTTTATAAAAGAGGTTTGTCCCTGGTTAATTAGATAGTCCGTGAATGATTATCAATCATAAATGATTTATCGATTATATGTTATTAAAGTGGTTTAGTGGTAGATCCAAAGGAGATTTAAACGTTTAAGATGCAGTCCCCGTTTTCAGTGAAAAAAATTAATATACTGTGTGCCAGGTACTGTGTTATATCATTTAATGATCATAGGACATCTCTGTGGAGCAGGTGGCACTTCATCGTTTTATGGGTAGGGCACTGAGACTGTGGAGACATTAAGTAACTTGAGGATTTGAACTCAGGCCTCCTGACAGCAGTGCCCCTAGTCTTTCCATTTGGTATCGTCAGTGCCGTATGGAGGGAGAATTTACTGGGAGTTGAAAAAGAACCTGGCATGAACAAGTTGAAAAGCTTAAGTTTATTTTGGGAACAGAAGAGCAGTTTGGTTAAAATAAATGACCATTTGGTTGGAGTGTGAAAGGAATTTGAGAAAAGATTGTGGAGATTTATGAATGCCAAGTTGATAAATTTTATCTCACGTGTTGACAGTGGAAAATAGTTTTTTAAACTGGGAAATAAGTGAAAACAGTTTTTAGATAGGATTAATCTAATGGGGTTTTTTGTGTATGTGGATGGGAAGAGACTGAAGCAGGGAGACTGGGTTACTGCCCCCATGTGATAAGGACCAGAATCAGGACAGAAGGGAAAGAATGGATGTAAGAGACAGTGCAAAGAAGAATCAGGACTTGCGGAATGACTGGGTGAAAGGGAGAAGGCCAAGATCACTTTGAGGTTTCTCTCTAGAGGAATGGAAAAAAGGGGCAGTGCAGTGATGAGCGCCCCCTAGAGGAGAAGGCGCGCTGGTGCCGCACAGGCAACTGCAGTGAGACGTGAGTACACTACCTGAGCTCAGGGGCCACGCTCAGGTTCAGGGACTTGGGTACTTCCGAAAGGCAGAATTTTAGGGAAGATTTACTAATAACTTTAACTTACTCTTAGTCGCAAGAGCCATAAAGTTACTGTTTGGACTGTAGAGATGGACCTAACTTTTAGGCATATTTTAACTGTAGAAGGGTCCGATGTGTTAACTGCATAGCTCTCTACCCTCCCTCACTAGCCCACCTTATTGGTGAGTGCACCTCATCTTGTTTGTTATACTGTGAGATTTAATTGTCTCTGCCGCTTGTTGGTGTTTACTTTCAACTCATTCATCTGAAGATGAATTCAAGCTGAGTCCTCTTTTATTATCTTTGTCAGAACGCTTTACGTAGGGAAACCTATATAAAGGGAATTTGTAAATGGGAAATTCTCCATTCCTGAAACCAGGGAATTTGATGCTTTTGCTAGTTAAATTATTTATTTCACAACATTTCTCAGTGGAAACATTTTTGAAAGTTCATTATTTTAAAAAGATGTTTTTAAAAAGGTACTTGCAAGCTATGTTGAGTGCTGTGTTTTTTTATTGAAATGTATTTGACACATTATGTAAGTTGAAGGTGTATAACATGTTAATTTATTATCTTAATATATTGTAATATGATTGCCATTATAGCAGTAATTAGCACCTCTGTTGTGTTACATAATTATCTTTTTTAGTAGTTGGAATTGTTGAGTTTTAGTCTCTTGGCAAGTTTGATGATTATAAAGCAGTATAGTTGTCTTTTCTCACTGTTCTGTGCATCATATTTCTAGGGCTAATTTACTAATCATTATAAGTTTATACCCTTAAACAGCATGTGTCCTGTCCCCTCATCCTTGGGACTGCCATTTTATTCTCTGTTTTTACAAGTTTGGCTTTTTAAAATTCCACATGTAAGAAATATCACACAGTACTTGTCTCTCTCCGTCTGACTTGTTTCATTTAGCACACTGTGCTCCAGGATCCCATTTTGAAAATTTTGCTTTTACTTCCCTTGCCTGAGGAGACAATTAAAAAAAAATATTGCTAAAACCTAAGTCAGATCATATTTCATTTTTTCTATTCATTTTTAAAAGTTATTTTTTCATATAGTTTTAAAATCAGATGGGATCTTAGAGACCATGTAGATAAATCTTGTATTTTATAGATTAGGAGACCGCGAAGCCCAAAGAGGTGAAGTAACTTACACAAAGTTGGGAATGTTATTGGCAGCCAATGACGGCATATTATATAGGAGATAAAGAAGAGTAGCTTTTCTTTAAGCTCTTGCTGTGTGTAAAGTACCATGGTTTTAAAAATGCTACATCCATACTTTAAATGGTAATCTATAATCTTCTTGCATTTTGAATTTATATCAATCATAATATTCTTTAATAGTTTACATATCTGTTTTTCATGCTAGACTCAGGCATCTCAAAAACAAAAATCATGTATTATTTATCTGAATGTTCCCAGTACCTAGAAGGGTGGTTTGCTTTGCATGAGTGATAGTGATGCATGTTTCAGCTGTCAGAGTATGTCTGCTCCATATCCTGAGCATGACAAACTATGACTCTTGCAAAAGTGGTAAATATGTTACTACCACCTGGCTTGAGACACGTTTGCAGAATTGACCAAATTTACCTTTAGTGTCTTCCTGAGGGGCCATCTCTTTGACCTTACCACCTTTACCTTACTACCTCAACTCCTGGGACGCTTTCTGGGATGCTTTCTCGGTTACTCTTATGCAAGCTAACACTTCCATTTACACTATCCACTCACAACTCTGACAAAATAAGGGTTAAGCCACGGTGTCCAGCTACACAGCTCCCGTCCTCTTGGGGGCCACTTTGTTATTTTCATTTGATTGACTACTAGCAGAGAATGATTGAGTGTACTTTGTGTCTCCAAAAATAAAAGTTGGTGTTTTCTAGGTAACATTTTATCTGAAAACATCAATGAACAAATGACTTATAAGCAATCCGACTACTGTGAAATCCACCTACCATGAAGTTTATAGCATGGAAATTATGCTTTTTAATACTCACAGAAAGCAAAGTTTTGAATCTGTGGAGCTTTGGTTCTGGCTTCCAGGTCAGAAATTTTGTGCAAAGCTTTATGTCAAACAGCCAAGGCCCTTAAGAAAGATGTTCCCTTGTTAGTTCTTCATTAATTTGATGAGAATTACTGGTGAAAATCCAAGTCATTTATGTTAGTCAGTACTTTGACCAGAATGTCTTGACCACAGGTCAGTAACCTGGTTGTGTTTATAGGAAGGGGTTTAAACCATCGTTTTAGAGGATTAATGAGTTGCCTACTGATTATGAAAATCCTTTCTCTTTATTGTAACCCATAGTTTGGCATGAAACAGTTAGGTTTGGGGAGACCAGCTGATGGTGTCCAATGTTTCAGTGAAGTACCGCCTCATACATACCTCATGTGGCAGTTGGTAAAGCTTCTGTTGATAGCATCAGGCTGAGTGCCTAGTAAATCATGAGTCTTGTCCGGAAGTTAATACTGCTTGCTAGAGAACTGGAGCAGAGCCCATCCAAGGCAATATACCGTGGTGTCCTGTTCATTTACTCTCAGTTGTTTATCCTGTCTTTATAAACGTCATCACGAGCAGCGGCCTGATTAACATGTTTTTCTCTCTGTGCTAATTAATAGGTTCTATTATGAATGAAGATATTTCTGAAATAAAATACTTGAAATCTTTAAAAGCGAGGATAGTTTCAAATCTAAAAATTTTGGGAAGCATGTTATTCTATCATATTTGTAATATGTGATCTTTTCATCTTAAGGGTTATAGCAATCAAAAAACCTAACTAGTTTTGATTCTTAGCAAAACCCTTAGATGTTTGAAAACAGCAGCTGTTGTGCTTAAATACCGTGTGTCAGAAATTTTTTTTAATGACAGAGAAGTGTGTTTTGAACTTAATTTATTTCTACATGGAATTTAGAAACATGGAGTTTAGGGTTGCGAGGGGTGGAGACTGAGCATCAAGAGCCCTTGACAAGTAATAAATATTATTAAATGTAAAAACTGTAAATGACATATAGCTTCCTCTGATCCTCTCCCCACCTTCCAAGGAAATTAATCACTCCTTTTTTTTCCCCACAACATACTGTAAGTCCATTAGTAAAGCACTTAGCCAGTGGTCACTTAGCTGTATGCATGTTCTCTTCCTGTTCGGTCCACAGCAACTTAGGAACAAATCCTGTGTAACTCAACCATATATTCCTAGTATAGACAACTGGCACGTAGTAGATCCTCAGTAATGCTTGTTGAAAGAAATTTTTTTATTTGCTTTGTGGGGCTACACCTGAGGCATATGGAAGTTCCCAGGCTAGGGGTCGAATTGGAGCTGCAACTACAGGCT
Source organism: Catagonus wagneri (assembly GCA_004024745.2). Classification (NCBI taxonomy): domain Eukaryota; kingdom Metazoa; phylum Chordata; class Mammalia; order Artiodactyla; family Tayassuidae; genus Catagonus; species Catagonus wagneri. The sequence continues at coordinate 2,370,214 of PVHT021183710.1, read as the reverse complement.
TACGCCACAGCAATACCAGATCTGAGCCGTGTCCATGACCTACACCACAGCTCACAGCAACACCAGATCCTTAACCTACTGAGCGAGGCCAGGGATCGAACCCACGTCTTCATGGATCCTAGTTGGGTTTGTTATCCCTGAGCCACGATGGAACTCTAGGAAACTGAATTAATACTTTTGTTGCACTTTGGCATGGAAAAGTCCCATAAGTCTTGGTTGTTTTCTGAAATACTAGGTATTGCATATATTATATATAATTGTGATATCAAAAATAGACCTCACAGCCTGTCTGGGAGTTCAGTAGACGTGTCTGTTTCAGTAATTAAATAGCATTGTAGAGAATAATGTTTCTTGGATCTTTGTTCATTTTCTTCCCTTTTATCTGCATATATTCTGCTGTTTCTTTTGTGACGTTTAAATTTATATGTATTTCTTTTTCTGCTTTGTTGTTCTCTTCTATTTTCAGTCATTGAACATACTTTCCATTTTTTTCTTTCTTTCCCCTTTCTTCTCCATCTTGTTTATGTTGTACGGAATTGGCAGCATATTGTCAGGGCAGAAATAGTGAAGTACCTGGAAGAAGATTATCAACACAGCAACTCTGCTCAGAGTAGAATCTGTTCAGTACAGTAGTGCAGGTATTAACTGATAAACTATTGGAATTTGTGGGAGGAGGGTGGAGAGAAATAGTGAATGTATCTTGTTCTTTATTCTCTATGAAGAGAGACATTCAATGATTATTGTACCTTCTTGGGAATTAATATTGCATAAGTCTTGTTTCAGAACTTTGAAAAATTGATTCTTTGCCAGCAGACTTATGACTTAAGAAATTGGGAACAAAATAACATTTCAGTTACTTTCAAATGTATTCGTCTTTATGGTTGTGTTTATTACATGTGCAGTGAAGTGGAGAATTGAGGCAGTTATTTCATTATTCATTCAATACCATTTTTCCTGAAATAGCTTGGTAATTGAAAGAGTATTTTTAAAGTTTGCCTTCAATTACCCTTCTTTGTCTGCTTGTGTGTGCAGACTTAGTAAAAGACTTGAAAACAGTAAAGTATCTATTTTAATTTAAATTATTACTTAGAGGAATTCCCTGGTCGCCTAGCAGTTGAGGATCCAGCCTTGTCACTGCTGTGGCTCAGGTCACTTCTGTGATGCAGGTTCCCTCCCTGGTCCAGGAACTGCTGATGCCGGAGGTGTGGCCAAAAAAATAATAATAAATTATTACTTAGAGATGAATGTTAGGGCATATTGCTAAATGCATTATTTAAGATATTCCTTGAAGTGCGTGCTCAAGAGAAGGAAGGAAGAGTTAAGTGTCTTTGGTTTAAATTATTTTAAAACTATGAATATAAAGTAATCTCATTCTATGTTTTGGTAGGGTCATTATTCTTAAGTAAGTTAAGAATTTGGGGGAAATGTTTTAAAAACTGGAAAGGTTTTAAAAGTTGTGTTGCTCAAAACATTGCTTCTTTATGTGACTCCTCTTTAACATTCATCTCTGTTCTCACTAACTCAAGCTGATAAACATTCTAAAAAAAATTAGTGGCTAGGTATAATGGTTTATGGAGGTATCAATAATGACATTGTTAATTTTGAAATGGTGAGGTCTTATCTAGGAATTAAAATATGTAAATGATTAATTTTAATTCCTTTGCTTTAAATTACAACCAAGGTTTAATTTTTCTTATTGATTTGCCAGTATTTTTTTTTATTAGGTTTGTGACAACCTTAAGTTAATGTCATAAAACCAGAGAAGACTCCATAAAAGAAAAATCCCAGCTCAGCATTAGTTGATTCTTGTTGATTCCTTTAGTATCAGCCCCTGCTTCATTTATGATGTCTATCATCAGGAGTTCCCCAGAGTTCACAGAATAAAAATATACTTTAAGGAGCTCTTTCTAAATGTTCTGATGTCCTGATAATAACTCTGTTTTCTTTTATGACAGAGGGTGGTGAAGGCAGATATTGTAAACTACAACCAGGAACCTATGTCGAGAACTGTTAACCCTCCTAGAAGCTCTATGTGTGCAGTTCAGTGAATGCGTTTTCCTTTTGTGTTGATTGTTCTGGCTGCCCTTCGCCCCTGCGTGGGCCTGAGGACCTCTAGGAACTTGTTTTATCGGTGACCATCTCTGTAGTTCAGTTAACACTTTCCTCTCAACTCACTTCATCAGTACGTGTTGCCTCAGCCACAGGCAGCTCCTTGGACTGGAAAGAATTCCACTTCGGGACCACACACTTTGAATTCAAAATGGAAAGCCCATTCTCTGGAAGTAGACTGCTTCATTGAAAAAGAATAATGTTGCTTCTCTTTATGTCCTTACTTCTTTTTTCCCTGATCTCAGTTTTTTTTTAAACAAATATAAAAACTATCCAAATCTTGATCATCAGCCAGGATTTTGCCACAGCAGTTTTATCCTTTTCTCAACTCATACCTGGTAAAGTATGCTTCAGAGCATAAACATTTAAGCAAGTGATATATTTTATCTACAAATGCTTAAGAAGGCATTCTTTTGCTGTCTATTGTGAGTGAAAATATATAAAGCTGTATTTAACTGAAATGCTTGAAATAAAGCTGTAATAGAAATATTTTTTCATTTTTTAAAAAAGGGGCTAAATTGTTTATATTGTAGCCGTAGCTCACAAAGTAGTGAGTATTTGATATTGTATTTTTATTACTGTATCACGGTCATTATGTATTGTGTAATACTCAGGTTAGGTGGCCTTGTGAATTCTGGTGAACGTTCAGCGGATGCTCCATGTGGACTTTCTCCTGCAGACCTCGTAAGAGTACTGCCCGAATGAGTTATGGCTGTTGTTGAGCGTTGCGGAGCGGAGTGTACCTGATGTTCAGATGTTTTTCTCCTACAAATAAATTTATTTAAATTACTTCTTTGGGGAAATTTTCTTTCAGCCGTATTCCCTTTAGTTACAGAAAAGCAGTGTATTTGGATACAAATCAGTGATCACGTGAAGATTAATAAACTTCAGTCCCCTAGGGTTCGGGTGTTTTGTCGGGCCGATTCAAATCCAGACCCCATAGCCTGCTGTCTCAGGGCCCCATGTCAGATTCATCCCACCCGCCTGCCTCTTGCCCTGCTGCTCCTCGATGCCCTGCCCGCCTTGGACTCACTCCCCCTGCTTCCTGGTGCTCTGCCTTCCTGGCTTGGCTGCACTGGTCCCTTTGCCTAGAATTCTGCCCCCTCCCCAAAAGTCTGCCTTCTGCCAGCCGACCTTTAGGCAGGCCCTGTCTTGGTGACAGCTGTGTTGTGTCTTTGTGCTCAGGCACAGTGCTTGGCACACGGGTGCCGCTCTGTATTTGTCACATCGAAACAGGACGAACACGGCCCCCGCTCAGCCAGCCCTCGTCTCCACAGGACGAACACGGCCCCTGCTCAGCCAGCCCTCGTCTCCACAGCTGCCATTTCCAGGCGAATACCTCTCGGAGGCTTCCTGCCTTGGGTCACAGATATTCATGTCCTTGTGCTTTATTGTTTATAGACGGGGAGCTTACTGAAGGACAGTGCTGGCTCTGTTCATTCTCTCATCTTTCAGGAGTCCCTAGCAGGGTGCCTTCCTCATAGGAGACTTGCCACAAGTGTGCAGAAATTTTGGACATCTAATTTTATGGCTGTAAGGGATTTTAGAAAACTTGTTATTTCACATCTTGTGTGGCTAAGGGAACTGAAGTTTGGAGAGGAAAAGGAACCGCCAGAGGTGGGTAAGACCTGGTGGTTCTGGCGCTCCTTGCTGTCTCGGTAGGGGGGACGGGCGGGTGTGGGTGGGCGCCACTCGGTATAATCGTGGTTTTTTTTTTTTTTTTTTAAGGAACTTACCAGAGGTCATGGAATCATAGAGGTCGACCCTTCTGTCTCTTGGGCAGGGTAACACTTTTTCAAGAGTGATTTGAAAATTTTTAAAATTGGGACTGCAGTACTTATTTGGCAGTGAGTCTAATTTTTCCCTATTTTGATTTCTGTTTTTCATTTTATAGCAACTGAGTAGCCCTTTAAGCCTTTCAGGGTGGCATGCCTTTCAAGATAGTTCAGTTTATCCTTCCTTTCACCATCTTTCTAATACATGCTGCTAAGTCCGCTAGGGCCTTTAGGAGAATATAAAGTTGAATAAAAGATTTCAACCCTCGGAGTTCCCCTTGTGGCTCAGCAGGTTAAGAACCCGACATAGTGTCCATGAGGATGTGGATTCGACCCCTGGCTTTGCTCAGTGGGTTAAGGATCTGCCATTGCGGCCAGCTGTGGTATAGGTCATGGATGCAGCTTGGATCTGGCATTGATGTGGCTGTGGCGTAGGCCGGCAGCTGCAGCTCCATTTGACCCCTGGCCCGGGAACTTCTGTATGCCGCAGGTGTGGGCGGAAAGGAAAAAACGAAAAACAACAACAACAACAACAACAACAAAGATTTCAGCCCTCAAGGACCTTAGCAATCTAGTATGAGAGATATTTGCTGTTGTTGCAAATTTTAAAGTTGTAATTGATTGAAGTCTACTATTAAAGTAAACTTGCCCAAGGTTTTACATTCAGGAAGGGGTGAGGCCATGCCTTTTTGATCATTTCATGTTATTTATATGTCTATGTGAAACTTTGGTTTTTCAAAAGTTTTTTTTTTTTTGCAGTAATTGCAGTCCCAGTTACTGCAGTAGTGAAAGTATGACTTAACACATAGGTAATGATTGTACAGGCATCTAGAGGAGGCAGAGAGAAATTACAAAAAGTCTGTGATCAGACTTTATTTAAAAATACCTCATTTATTTAAAAATACTTTTGTGTTTGTTTATAAAATCAGAGCACTGAATGGGACTAAACAGAGGACAGGTGAGAGAATGGCCTTTGTAGTCTTGCTGGGTGCGGGGCATTTCTAGGCGCTTGTCACATGAGTTGTTTTATTTTCACATCAGTCTAAGAGGATGGTGTCACTGCCCCTCTGATGCACATGAGGACAGGGCGGCAGGGGTGAGCGACAACAGCAAGTCTGCCCTCGAGGAAGTGGCAGAGCCTCCGTCCCCACAGCCCATTTCTGAGCCAGGTCGGACCGGGCTGGCTACCAAATTAGGTGGCCTTTCTTTGTGAAGGTCACACAGCTGACCTTCCTGAGAGCTGGCCAGGCCTGGGTGTTACGCTGTTCTTTTGAAAAGTGGTGCTGGCCAGTGCGGGCACACCCGCTCTCCCACACCAACCCTCTGGACCAGCAAGCAGCGTATGTCCACGGAGGCTGGCTAGTGGTGGTGAATTTGCCCTCCGGTCACCGAGGCGAGGACAGTAACGCGCCTCCCCAGCCTTCTGCTCATGGGTTTTATGTCTCTCCCGTGCAGACTCGACCAGTCCTCTAGAGAGACTTTGGCTCAAAGAAGCAGGCAGTGAAGGTGCAATAGAGCAGAGGGCCACAGCAGATTTCTGAATTCCATATTACAGCTTTCCCCATACCTCGGGTTTCACTTTTGAAACAAAAACGTAGGATTCATGCTTATTTTACTTTGTTACCTCTCCTATCTACAGTTTTTAATTTAAAAAATTACAAGTCTTCCCATCTAGTTTTAGGCACTTTGTCTCCTGAAGGCACATGCTATAAAGTTTCAAACACATTGTGGTCACTTCTGCTGCTTATTGAACTTTTGAAAACACAAAAGTTTTCAGCCAGAACTGGTCATTGGATGCTGCCTTTCAAGTGCACCCTCTATTATGTGTGGCCAACCGCTCTGGAGTGGTTTTTGGAGTGGCCCAAAGAACTCCTGTGACTGCTTTATTATTCCAGGAGGAGGTAAGCCAGGGCCTTTTAAAGTTGATCTCTGAGACAATGTGATGGGGCATAATAATTTGTGTGTTGTTTAAAAATAGAAAAGTTTGCTGGCTGTAACCCTTGCTGGTGATTGCTGTAATGTTGGACATCCTGAAAAACAGTTGCAAGGTTCAAAGGAAATGGAAATGCAGACATACTGAGCATTGTGGCAGACATCTGTCTGTCGCCTCCCCAGCGTCCTGTCACCACTTCTCCCATCAACAGTTTCCTGATTTCCAGATGGAGCCCGCCTGCATCTTTAGCCACTCATAGCTCTAGGGGTGGATCCCTATTAGCTTAAGCCTATTAGGGTATTAATTCCTCTTGGCCTCAGTGACTGGCTCCAAAATGAGCAGTTAACTCCAGCAGAGCTCATGAAACTGGAGGAGACATTTGCTGAGGTTTCTGAAAAAGAGAAAAGAAAGGAAGAATGCTTCCATCCCCTGAAGTTTCCAGACAACTGGACTTGAATGAGAAAGGCTGGAGCTCTGAGCGACAGTGGGGGTGCCGTGAGGACACAGAGGGAGAACCTGCCCAAGTACAGAGCTGATGCCGAGGGAGCAGAGGGGAGAAGTGGAAGCACCCCTGTCCCTGACACTGAGCCCTGGGTCAATTGCCACGAATTGTTTGACAGTATGACTCAGTTTCCTTAAATCATCTGGCCAGTGTCAGTCTAGTTTTTGTTGCTGTTGTTCTTACTTTTTTACGTAAGCAATTGTTACGTACCAGGGTCTTCGCTTGGCTCCAGAGACAGAGGTGAGCATGATCTGTGTTCTGCCCTTAAGGTCTTAGTCTAGGTACATGTACAACTCATCAGAATATAATGAGGCTGTTCAAATGCTTCAATGAAACTGTAATATCATATAGGAAGATGCGGCTTAGTGGTGAGTAAAAGTGGTGAGGGATTTTAGATAACAGGAATCAGGGTCAAAAACAGAATTGCCTCTTAAAAGGTTGATTAACAGAGTCTTAGACTGTGTTAATACAAAAAGAATCTCTGTTCTCTGAGTTGATTTGTGCAACATGAACCCCCGGAGAGTTCTGATTCCTTAGGTTTAGGGTGGGGCTGGAGGTTCTGCAGTTACAATATGGCCGCCCCGTGATACTGACGGGCTGGCCTTGGCTTACACGTTGAACTGCAAGGCGCAGGTCATGCCCGCGGTCTCTTTCCTCTTAGGAGAGCCCCTTCTCAGAAGGGGCACGTTCTGATTATGATGAGGGGACCCAGTGTCAGATCAGACAGTGAAAGGACGACAGTAAGCTGAACACGGAAAAGAGAGGACCTCAGAGAGACTCCGATGGTAATCTCCAAACAGGTGAAAGACCAGGCTTTAGGAAAGATGAAATTTCCAATATAAAACCTGTAGGAGTCCAGGAATAGGATGGGTAGGCAGAAGCTGTAGGAAGAAGATTTCAGTCCAGCCTAAGAAGGGGCCTTGCAGACATCTGCTTTATGAAGTGTCATGTCACATGGCAGAGTTGCAAACTCATATGGCCTCAGGGGCTATGTAGGTAAATAAGTGAATAAAAAGCAGGTAAGAGTGTAAGACAGTAAGAAGTGGGGGGTCACTTGGAGCGCATGTGCCTTTCTAAAGCCATTCCATTCCCATTTCTAAAGTTCTATTAGCCAAGTGAAGCCAGCGTGTGGATAGGGCCACTGCTAGCCCATAGCGAATCGTGCTGGTTAGGAAGAAAAAATGTTCCTTTCTCAAGTCGCTTTATTTCCCTCATTTAGAAAATTGTCACGCTCTTATGTTAGAACAGGTCACTTTACTATCCTGGAAAATGGGTGATTAAATCTCTCAGCCCTGTGATGTGAGTGGCAGCTCTACTGACGGGGTGAAGTCTGCCCTCTGGTGGCCAGATCGCAACCCTTGTGACCGTCGGCACTGGTGTCTGGTTGTCAAGTTGATGAAACCAGGAGAAGAAGTGATTCGTCAGACTTTCTCAGAGAGAGAATTGCATTGTCAGGGACTCTATCACTTTTTTCTGATAGTCGAAGTATGGTAAAATGCTTAATACAGAGAAAAGTAAATTAGAATCGCCCCTCCCCTGTTCATGGCTGTTGACATTCTGGTGAAAAGTGATCTTCCATATATGCGCAAATGCACATGTCCAGAAGCTTCACCTATAATAAATGGCATTATATTAAGTAGCTCATTTTGGTATTTTCTTGTGTCGATGAGTGATATTATAGACATTTCCCAAATCCATAAACATAAACATACATCATCATTTTTAATGGCTTCATGGTTTTCAAGTGCATAGCAGGATAATTTAATCATTCTGTGCCCTCTGGACGTTTGTTTTTTCCCCCCCAAGTTTTCGCTCTTGTGATAAAATAGGCTTCATTGAATATCCTATGTATATCTTTCTATATTTATTATCCTTGAGATAAATTCCTGGAAGTAGAATTGCTGGTTCCAACAGTATTCCTAAAATATTTTTGTAAAATGTGCCAAACATTTGCCAAGATATTGTCTCTTCAGAAATGTCAGCCTGCTACTGACAGATGAAAGTGCCCACTTCCCAATGACCCTGGCACCCGCAGAGGTGGTAAATTCCTCATGGAAATGCAGTGGTCCGTTGCCCTGTGTAGTCCTCCCCATGGCACTGGTGTAGACTGACTTCCACCAGCAAGGGCAGGTGTGGTCACCGAATGGCAGGGAAGACTGTGGCCTGCGGGGGTGTTCTGCTGGGGCCTCTGTTTCGGTCTGACCATATTTCAGCAATGTCAGATTGTTTCTCCCTGCCTACCTTCCTTCCTTCCTCTCTCTCTCTTTCTTTTTTTTTTTTGCCTTTTAGGACCGCACCCGTGGCACATGGAAGTTCCCAGGCTATGGTCAAATCTGAGCTACAGCTGCCAGCCTCCGCCACAGCCACGGCAATGCCAGGTCCAAGCCTCATCTGTGACCGGCACCACAGCTCACAGCGGTGCCGGATCCTTAACGCACCGAGGCCAGGGATCAAACCCGCATCCTCATGTTGGGTTCGTTTCCACTGAGCCACAAAGGGAACTCCCCAGATTATTTCTTATACACACAGTAAATATCCTTAGAAGTCTTTAGTTCAGAATTGTTTATTCTTACTTGAATTGTATAAAGTCACAGCACACAAGTGGCTTATTAAAACAAAAGTAACTTGCCTTCCATATAAGGAGACTTTGTTTTCCTTATTTTTCTCTCCCTTCCTCTGAAGCCTTAGTCCTACCCTCAGCTCCCTCCTCCCACTTCAAGCAGAAGTGACCAGGCACTCTTGTGCTCTTTGCTGGTACATGGAAGTGAATCCTCCAGCTTTTCATCTGACCGAGGCCTCACTAGAGGCCCTGAGCTGAAAGCCCTCAGCCGAGCTCGAGGCACCACCAGGCCACCCTGCAGCCCTGAGTGAGGCTCCTTGTCCTGCTCCCCTTCCGACCATGAACCCTCTAAGGCCAAGAACCCTGTGGCTTGTATCTCCCTGGCAGCTGGCACTGAAGAAGCACTCATTAAAGGTTTATTGGGAGTTTCCTGGTGGCACAGTGGGTTAAGGACCTGGCTTTGTCACACCTGTGGTGTATGTTACTGCTGTGGCCTGAGTTCGATCCCTGGCCTGGAAACTTTGCATGATGTGGGTGCAACCAAAACGCTAAATAAAGGTTTATTGAATGAATGAAACCTACCCGTATTGTAGGTTGTCATAAGCAGCCCACGGCATGAGCCCGGAGGAGCTCTGTCCTGGAGACTGTCAACTGAGAGACAGCCACTAACCGCTCTGTCACTGTGGGCAAATTCTCCCATCCCTGTCAGGCATGGTTTCTTTATCTGCAGTGAGTTAGTTAGATGCCATCAGTACTTTCCAAACCTGGGTGTGACCAGAATCACCTGGAAAGCTTAAAAAAAAATAGTGATTCTGGGGCCTAGGTGCAGGGCCCAGAACTCTGTCTGGGCCACCCCTGGACAAATCCATCTCGCTCTGTACTTACTTCTTCTTTATGACCGAGAACATATTGCCAACTTTGAAGCCTCCGTCTGCAAATCTGTAAAATGGGGACGATAACCACGAGGACGGCTCTGAGACATTCATGGGTCTGAGATGCTTACTTACGGGGCCAAGGACCTCAAAAACGTACAACAGTCCCCTACATGCACGTGAACTATTGGCCTTTCCTGTCTGCTTTTCTCAGTGCGACATGGGCTCCAGTTTTGGCTCACCAACCCCAGTAAAGCAGCCGGAGCGCCCCCACGTGAGGTGATGCCTTGCTTAGACCCCACCTTCTGCTTCTCCCGCAGGCCGCCCCGATTCAAAACTCGCTCCTTTGTTTCTAAGTTGAGGGAGGGGTCATCTCTTTCCAGCTTCCCCCAAACCCTTGGCCCCTGAGCCAACTTAACCATTTCCTCTCGCCCCACCGCCACCCCCTGTTCTGTCCCTTCTCCCCATCCTCTGACACTTTCTCAGATTTGTCTTCTCAGCTGGCAGGTGGCCCACTCGCAGACTGGCGGGCTGCCCCGTGTCTGGGCTCAGGATGGAGGGGTGATCCCGTAAAGCTGACAGGAGCCTGAGTGAACCAAGATGTGGGTGCCGGCTCATCTCTCCTCCCCCCACCAGGGGCCGAGGGGACCCGGTCTGGTCTGTTTTCTGTGTTCTCCTTGAAGGCTCAGCCCTGAGGATTGTTGATGATGAGGAACAAGAGAGAGAAGGTGGCGGGAAAGCGTCAAGGACTGACCGAGGAGCCACTGTGCTCAGGTCCCATCCCAGCCCCTTTGGACACAGTCTTCGTAACAGCCAAGCCTTCAGTGCCGTGCAGTGTACATGGGTCGTCTGCTTTAACCCGCACCCCAGGCCTGCAGTGGGAGTTGCGTTCTCACCTTCCAGTTCGGGAAGCTGAGACTTGGAGAAGTGAAATGTCTTGTCCAGTGTCACCTGGTCACCGGGATTGGATCTGTGCTCTGACAGACTCCGAGTCTGCCCTGCCCGTCGGGAATGGTGTTTATTCACGGTCCATATTTAGCATTTAAATTTCCAGGGAAACGCTTGAACTGAGAATGGGATTTCTTCTCAGTTTTTGGAGCCAAAATTATTTTAATTTTATGGCTAGGAAAAATGTAAACTTACATTTTCAGCAGACCAGAGATGATAAAGTATGCATTTGTCAAATAAATTCTTTGCTGTGATAAAGTAAATTATTCCTCGGCCTTGTAAAAAATTAGGCCTCACTTGAACTGTTTTCACTTCAGCCTTTGCTAATATTTCTGTTATCTCCATTAGGGATTACAATGATGAATGCCTTTTATTCGCATCGTTAAGCACTTCAGTGAATGTGTGAACACACAGAACATCATAATTCACAGGCAAATGAAACAACATGGTCTCCTAGAAAGAAGAAAAATCTTGAGAGTCTGACAGATTGGGGTTAGCGTCCTGTCTGTGCCACTCTCTAGCTATGCAAACACCGTCAAATTCCTTAGCTTCTCTGGGTCTCCGTTTCCTAATGTATAAAACATAGATAATACTACTTATCTCACTGGGTAATTTTAAGGATGGAGTGAGATGACATGCTTATAGCAGTTTGCTTTACTCAGTTCCTGGCATGAAGTCAGTGCATAATAAATGTCATGGTTATTATTGGAATTGCCCTCATGGTAACTAGTTGTTTAATGGCATGCCCAGGGCTCACTTTATTAGCCCTTTGGGCAGTAAGACTGAGTGCAGACCTTCCTGTTTGCTGGGCCCCAGCTGCTGATGTACTTCTGCCCCTGTTAGAAATAGCTCAGGCAGTAGGCAGGGGAAGCTCATTAGTGGGCAATATCTGTTGAGATCTTTTTGGCTGCCAGCAACAGAATATCCACCTTGAAGTGTCTTAAGCAATTAAGAGTGCTGATCCCCTCTCACAACAAGTATTCTTAGGGTGAAGTGATTCGAGGGTTGTTTAGCAAAGATGTCACCAAGTCCCAGATTCGTAGCTTCCTTCTTTGCCATTCTCAGCCTTTCGGCTGTCTGGCTCCCTCGTGGTGGCAAGGTGGCTGCAGTAACACCAGGAATCACATCTTTACAGCACAAGATCCAAAGATCAGAAAGAGAAAAGCCAGCCCATCCCATCTTCAGGCCTCCTTTCAATAAAAAAGAAAAATGTCCCCAAAGCCCCACCTTCTGGAAGACTTCTCACCCCTTTTGTTGGCCAGAACTTTATCAGATGATTAACTTAGACCAATGGTAAGGGAAATGATTAAGGCCAGGGACTCTCAACTCTGGCTGAGACTGAATTGGGGAGTCTTTAAAATACATACAGATGTCTAGGCTCTATGCTTAGAGATCAACTTAGTTGGGCTCAGTTGGCATCCTGTTGTGCACACACACACACATACACACACACACACACATGCGCACACACTCCAAAGACTCTAATGAACATCTGGGGTAGAAAATCACTGGTTCAGACTCTCCAAGTTTCCCGCCCTGGGATGGGGGGCATCCTAGTCTTCAGGGAAGCACATGGCCATAGCATATCTGAGCCAGCTGAAATTCTGGAAAGAGGAGTGTGGCTATTGGGTAGATGTCCAAAAGAATCTGCCACCACAGTACGTTAGGGCATCTGGATTAGACTACATGAAACTGTGAAACAAACATGCTGAAGTCTGACAGACCTAAGAACTCCAGTTCTACCCCCTGTAAACTGCATCTGTTTTGTTAACTTAAACTCTCTGAGCCTCAGTGTTCTTATCCAAACAATAAGGAATACTGCCTACCTCTTGGAGCAGTTTGGAGGTTAAATGAGAGCAAGGAAGTGAGAAGAGTCCATGCTAGTTCATATCCCTGGGGGTCAGATTTTCCTATTCCAGATCAGAAAATATAACTGGACGTGCCCTGCAGCCCTTTTGGCCTGTCCACTGTGCCTGTGACCTGAATACCTGACCAAAGCAACAACAACAGCGCTCTTCTGTGCTGTTTAGACAGGGGGCTCGGCACCGGCTTGGTTAGAACGGGGTCTTAGGCAGGGCTGGCTGGAAGGTTTTGGTGACCCTGTAGGAAAGAGTGAGGTGTGAGTTCTGGCTGCATTCTAGGGTGTGTCAAAGCCTGCAGAGCCCTGGCCTAACTGCTTAATGGAAGCTCTGGGGATGGCTAGGCTCCCCTTGTCAACCCAGTGGCCTCTTTATCTGCCTACCAGCCAGGGAAAGAGTCAAGAGTAAACCAGCAGTTCATGGAAAGGGGCTGTCAGGTCAATGAACCAATATGTTACAGTTAATCTGTTAAAAGAGCAAGGCTCCCCATTTGTAAACATCTCCTTGATAAGCCCTTTAGAGCATATACAACCTAGAAAAACAAATGGCTTCCCACCAGCTGCCCTGGAAACACTGTCCCCCTGTGCTTCTCCAGACGACCTCCCAGTTCAGCTTAGTCCAGCCCAGCCCGACTCAGCTCAGTCCTACCTGTGGGCCCAACTGAGCGGGACTCTGTGCTGCTCTGGGCTGGGGGCCGGGGATTTCCAAGGAAGAGAATTTGGGAACCTCCGTCTTTAAAAGGCTCAGAGAATGAAGGATGAAGTAGTTCTAGGAGCGTTCCCAGTATAAGGGGGTGACGGTGGGCTGAAAAGTCAGGCAACCCTGGCCTTGGAGCCCGGTTCTCAAGCTCAATGCTAAGTGGCCTTGGTAAGTTAAAGAGCTACATTCCATATGAGTTTAACCTCTCTGGATCTAACGCCACAAACTTGGTAAAAGAGCGTGAGAAGAGAGACAGCTGTCAATAGTGAGCACGCACCCGGAGCGAGGGCTGGGAGGTGTGCCGTCTGAGTCGGCTTTGGTTCTGCCTGTGCTTCGTGCCACCGACATCTTGTGTGTGTCTCGAATGTTTAGGGCAAATGCATTTGACTCTGGACCTCTTACGCCTTGCTTGCCAGCTTCAGAATCCGAGCCCTGTCTCTGTCCAGCCTGGCGGTGACACTCCCTGGGCCATATGACCTCATTGTCTCTCCCAGTGGGAAGCTCCTCGGGAGGAATCTGGTCCTTCTCCGGCTTTTGGCTGCCCTTGCTTCTTCTCTCCCAGGACCTCGTGTAGCACCCTACCCTCAGTAAATGCTAAGATTAACAGTCGGTGCCCATCTGTCCCCAACCCATTCTTAAGTGGAGGCTGAGCGGGAACTCTCTTTCAATTCACCTTCTTCTAGCCAGGTTGTCAGCTCAGTGGTGAGTTCCCTCTCTAGGATTCCTGAATTTAGGAATAGCCCAGTGGCTCAGGAAGGAAAGATGGGAACAGATTTTTTTTTTTTGATGATGATATTCAAACTCTTGGTTACAGTATGTCCTGGAGTCTCCAAATACTTGTGACATGTCCTTGAGTGACACTGAGCATCCTTATAAGAAATTCACATGCTCACCTAAGTTAGTTCAAGGTAGGCTCCACTCACCTGCAGCCAAAGGAGCCTTAAGCAGCACAATAATTTAAATTAGAAAATAATTCCATGTCACTTGGATCAAATGTCCAAGGTAGGTTCATTGGCAGAGATTCTCACAGTCAATCCTACCTTAAGAATGAAATCTTAAGGGAGTTCCTGCTGTGGTGCAATGGGATCAGCAGCATGTCTGAGTTGCCAGGATGCAGGTTCGATCCCTGTCCAGACACTGTGAGTTAAAAGATCCAGTGATGCCACAGCTGCAGTGTTGGCTGCAATTTTAGTTTAGATCTGATCTCTGGCCGGGAACTTCTTATACCGTGGGGTCGCCAATAAAGAGAGAGAGAGAGAGAAAGGAGGGAACCTTCTTAAATGGATGGGGCGGGAGGACGAGTGAAATAGGTGAGTGAGATTAAGAGGTACAAACTTCCAGGCCTTAAGTAAGTCACAGGGATATAATATACAGCATGGGGAATATAGTCAATAATACTGCAATAAGTTTGTGTGGTAGATAGTAACCGGACTTTTTGTGGCGATCATTTTGTAATGTATAGAAATATCACAGCACTATGTTATACACCTGAAACTAGTATAGTTTTTTAAGTCAATTATACTTCAATTAGAAACATTGCTCCCAACGATGTGGCTTCAAACAATAATAAATATTTATCATCTTCACATGCGTGCGTGCACACACACACACACACACACACACACACAGAATGAACCCTGTTGAAAGATTTGGGAGTGGCCACAGAGCCGACACACTTAGTTAACAGTCATAGGCCCAGGCCATCATAACTTGAGCCAAACCTGATATAGGTGTACTCTGTGGATGAAGTTCTCTTAGACCAACTGTTAGGAAGCCCTGGGTATCCGTCCCTAGACAGGAAGCCGATGAAATGCCAAGACTTGGCCTTGCCCAGCCTGAGAACTTCATGTGCTGCAGGTGCAGCCCTAAAAATGAAAAAAAAAAAAAAAAAAAAAAAGAATTACGGTTATTTTTATTTTTATTTTTTGGGCCATGCCCAAAGCATGCGGAAGTTCCCTGGCCAGACAGAACTGGAGCCATAGCAGTGACCCAAGCCACAACAGTGAAGATGCTGGGTTTTTAACCTGCTGAACCACCAGGGACCTCCTACAATTATTTTTAAAAGAAACTTCAGAAAAACTTCTGGAATATTTAAGACCACCTGTAATCGTGTTATAAATATTTTCTGGGTGCTTTTTTGGTATTTGCGTTTGACTTTCTAAAAGTTTATTGAATTTATTTTGAAAATTAAAAATAATAAAGTTGAAGTAGGACTTGCTTCATAATAGCCAAATTTTTCCATTAGTAATAATTCTCATTCTTCTGTGTTAATCCAAGAATCGGAGCTCCTGATGGCATTTACCTCTGCTAGAAATCTCTCTCTCATCCTGTCTGTGTCATCATTTACTCTTTACCAAAGAATTTCCTCGGATCCACAGGACAGCTTCTGTCCTCACCACAGGGCAGGTGGCCAAGGCGGCAGCCAGCCCTGAAGCCAGCATACGTTTCACGTGACCCTCTCCCTGAGGTCTTGCCTAATTCTGAAAATATAATTAAGACGGTGACTTTGGGGGGAGAACGCAGGCGTTGGAAGGAGACAGAAGTGGGTCCGAATCTCCAAGCCTTCTTATTAGGGAAAGACAATTATGGAAATGGAATTTCATTCTCCACATGTCTAAAACGGGGGTAACAAAACCTACTTTACAGATTTTTGAGAATCATGAAAAGGCATCACGTGTATATATCTTACTATGTGCAAATATGACGATATTTATATATCTACACGTACCTCTTTATTAGCTTTAGAATTTCGCACTCGGGTTTGTGTTTCAGCGTCAGCATTTACAAGCTGTGGGAGACCTTGAGCAGGTCACTCACCTACCATTGACCGGGGTCAAGGCACGATCACGGGGCTGAGGACCTTGGTAAAGCCAGATGGGTCAGCCCGTGAAAGGCTTCCAGGACTTCCTGCTGTGGCGAAATAGCATCTTGGGAGCACTGGGACATAGGTTCGATCCCCAGCCTGGCACAAAGGATCTGGCATTGCTGCAGCTGCAGCCTTAGGTGGCAGCTATGGCTTGGATCTGATCCCTGGCCCTCATTCTCTTCCTTTCCGTTCCGTTCCCTTCCCTTCCCTTCTCTCACCTGAGAGACTCTTGAGTTTCATTCTTTCTCAGTTTAAATCACTCTCAGCAAGTTGCTAACCTCACCCCAACAAACCTCTATTCCTACCTTGAACTCCTCTCCTAAGTTTGTTAAGCCTTCTCTCCTTCCATTTCAGGCATACCTGTTAGAGCTTTATGTGTGCCAGGATTTAGTCTAGACTGGATTCAGAGGTGAATAAAGCACACTCTTCTCTGAAGGCTCACACGCCCGCTGGCCCCTGGACATCTCCACTTGGATGAAACACGCACAACTTGTACTGAACTCATTCTGTAACTCATTCTCTCCCCCAGACTTGCTCTGGTGCTTATGCTGATAGTTAATGGTATTACCATTCAGCTAGTTGCTCAAGCCAGAAACTCGGGCCTTAATCCTAGTCTAGCTCCAACCTCAATTTCTCCGCCCTCTGATTCTCTCAAGGAGTATTTCTGAATCTGCACGCTGACCCTCTGCCTTCTCACCGCAGCTCCGTCCTTGGCTCTCATCTCCTACCTCTTCTTTTGTAAGAAACTTTTCATGGATTTCAGGGCCTTTAGGACTCTTCCCAAACACAAACAGGGCTCTATTGGGAGTTCCCTTTGTGGTATATTGGAAATGACTCCAGCTAGGATCCATGAGGATGTGGGTTCGATCCCTGACCTAGCTCAGTGGGTTGGGGATCTGGTGTTGCTGTGAGCTGTGGTGTAGGTCACAGATGGGGCTCGGATCTGGCATTGCTGTGGCTGTGGCGCAGGCTGGCAGCTATAGCTCCTATTCAACCCCTAGCCATGTGCTGCAAGTGCGACCCTAAAAAGCAAAGCAAAGCAAAGCAAAACAAAGCAAAGCAAAGCAAAGCAAAGCAAAGCAAAGCAAAACAAAAACAAAAAACAGTGCTATGTGTCACACCCTGGCTAAAACTTCTGATGGCTTCTCATTGCATATGGGATAAATGGCAGGTCTTTTCTACTGTGATATCCGTGTTTCCTACGTGTCCAGACTCGTGCTTACCCCTCTAGCTGATTCCTCTGCCATTCTGTGTTTTACACTCTATGCTTTAAGCACTGAGATGCTTATAGTTCAACCATCTTAATTGCTTTGTAGGTGTAGGACTCCCTTTGCTTGTAATCCCCCACCCGAATTTCTCACTTACGTCGTTCCATTTTTTTCTTTAAACCTAACTTCGGGCATCATCATCTCCTGATCGTCCCTCTCTCCCTCCCTGGTCTTAGTCACCTGGGCTTCTGTGCAGTCCTCGCAGCCTGTCTGTGTCATTTTCACTACACCCATCACATTGTTTATCTGTTCACATGTCTGTCTTCCTTAGGAATTCAAAGAACTGTTGAAAAATTGAAGTTAAAGACCCCATGTATGCGTTTAGCCATTTTATGTTGGTGACCGATCTCTAGTTCAGAATAATTTGTGGGTCTTCCCATCATAACGTCAGGGGAGAAATGTGTCCCCAGGATTGTCCGAAGTTCCTAGCTGGGCCGAGAGTTGGGATTTCACCTTTGACTTCCTGACTTCCCATCCCAGGCGCCGACTTTGCGACCGCAGCAAAGCTCCCAGAATTTCAAGGCACTGGACAAACTCTTTGCCCCACAGATTAATTTTAGAGTCATTGAAATTCTGCCAGCTCCAGGGGAAGAGACTGGGAGCCAGGCTGACAACCAGCAAAGGAGGAAATTGCTCTGTGTCTATTTCAAGATGAGAGAGTTGTAAACACGGTGCCTCCCCCAGGGATACTGTTTGAAAAAACATAAATTTAATACTTTCATGAAACTCAATCTTCTAACCATAAGTGTTTCAGGGCCCTCTTTGATGTTCAGGAAAAGCAGCCGGGTGCCAGCCAATGCCTTTTGCACATAGAGTGTGAACGCCTTGCACACCACCCCGGCATCTTGAGTCCCCAACTACCCAGAAGAAGAGTTAATACGTGCTTTAATAACTCCGTAAATACCTCGTGTCTGCTAGGTTCCAAGCATACTGTGCTGCTGGAGGTTGAGCATAGATTCTGGGCCAGTCGAAAATGTGTTCAGATCCTGTCCTGGCCCCTCACTGGTCTCAGGTCATTGGCAAATCCCTCCTTCCCCTGAGCTTTGGTCTCCTCGTGTGTGAAATGGGTTACAATGTCTACCTTTCAGGGATACAGGAAAGATTATGTGAGGTAAATAAGAGTCTGCCTATCATGGTGCCTGTTACACAAATGTTCCTTTTTTTTTTTGCCTTTTTAGGGCTATACCTGCAGCATATGGAGGTTCCCAGAACAGGGGTTGAATTGGAGCTGCTGCCGCCAGCCTACACCACCGCCACAGCAATGCCAGATCGGAGCTGCATCTGCAGCCTACACCACAGCTCATGGCAACGCCAGATCCTCAACCCACTGAGCAAGGCCAGGGATCGAACCTGGGTCCTCATGGACACTAGTCAGATTCGTTTCCGCTGAGCCACCATGGGAACTCCCAAAGCTTTTATTTAAAAGAGGAATGAGGAGAATCCAGTTCCCTGCAAATACAGTTTGCATTGACAAGTATCACTAAAAAGCATTAGGGGAGTTCCCGTTGTAGCTCAGTGGTTAACGAATCCGACTTGGAACCATGAGGTTGCGGGTTCGATCCCTGGCCTTGCTCAGTGGGTTAAAGATCCGGCGTTGCCGTGAGCTGTGGTGTAGGTTGCAGATGCGGCTCGGATCCCGCGTTGCTGTGGCTGTGGCTGTGGCGAAGGCCGGCAGCTACAGCTCCTGTTAGACCCCTAGCCTGGGAACCTCCATATGCTGTGGGTATGGCCCTAGATAAGGCAAAAAGACCAAAAAAAAAAAAAAAAAAGCATCGGGGATGCATCAATTAGAAAGGCATTTGCCTGCAGAAACACACATCCAGGGGCAGATCAGTAAATGATTAACAACTGACTCTCCGGAGAAAAATAAAACCCTGATTTGTGGTGTTTGCTGGTTTCCGTCATTCGAATACTCCCACCATGGCTGGTTTTAAGCTTCCAGTGAGATGGAACTGAATGTGGCGTGGTGACTGTGTGCGGTGTATTCTGCGTACCTGAGAGAGAATTGGGAGAAATATCATATGTCTCCATTCTTCAAATACAGTGGTCGCCAGAACACAGATAGTAGTAAAATTTGTAAAATACTCAGAAATCAGAGTTCTGAGTTATTTGCTAGCTTTCTTCTTAATGTAATTTATTTGGTTGTAAGGTTGTATAACTTGGTGTTTAATAGTGTCCATGTTTAATAACTGGCCCATGAAGTTCCGAAAATTCTGACTACTTCCCTCCCAGGAGCTGGCTGAGTCAGCCCCAGAACACCACTGCTCAAAGCCCTGCTACAGTGACTTCAAGATACCACCTTGTATTTGTCCCATGTGACAGGAAGTTCAGAGGTGGGCAGCCCAGGGCTGGTGGCTTGGTGAAGCCGTCAGAGATCCTGGCTCTGCTCTGCCGTCCTGAGCATGCGTCCTTCATCCTCGGGGCTTGCTGCAGACCTGCAAGAAGGCTGCCCTCCCCCAGATCCCAAGTCCACATCCCATGCCGCAAGAAGGGGGAAGGAGAAAAAGGGCACAGAGCCTGTTTATTTGAGAAGAGACACTGGTTCCCAATGGCGGCTGGAACAAACTGCCACAGACTTAACACAGAAACAGCAGTGGCTAAAAACAACCCAAGTCTAGAGCCAGAAGTCCAAAAGGATTCCCAGGGGGCTAAGGGAGGGGAGTAGGGTGGGCTTTTTTTCTGAGGACTCAAGGGGAGAATCCATCTCCTTGATTTTTCCAGCTTCAGAGGCCGCCGGCATGCCGTGGCTTGTGAACCCTTATGAGGTTCAAAGCCAGCAGGGGCTGGTTGAGTGTCTCATCACATCACCCTGATGCTGCTGCGGTCACATCTCCTTCTGCGAGTCTCCCGCTCCTCTTTCACTTATAAGGACCCTTGGCGGAACATGGGACCTGCCTGGATCATCGAGAAGAACCTCCCCATCTCGAGGTCCTCGCCTTTAACCCTCTGCAGAGTCCGTCTCGCCAGAGAAGGAAACACATTCGCAAATTCCAGGGACGAGGACATGAAGAATTTTGGGGGCATTGTTCTGCCTAGCGCAGACGCCTTCCCCAGCGGCTGTTTCCTGTCTCCTACTGGCCACAGCTGGACTGTCACAAGGCCAGCTCTAGTTCAGGGCAGGCCAGGAGATCAAGTTCCAGCCTTTAGAGCAAAATTGAAAACGTAGATAAGGTGGTAGGGCCTGGAAATGACCCTTCAGATATGACGGCCGACCAGCAGTGTCTGCCACACTGGACAGCAGTGAACAAAGAGCCAAGCGGGTCTAGCCAGATGGCGATACACCTCAGAATCTGCTATTTGACTCAACAGAATTATTCTGTTTATTCGTTTAATTTTTTTAAGTGATAGAATTATTCAAAAAAAAATAGACTACTATCCTAAATTAGTAATTGGTGGGTTTGCCATATTAAAGGTTACCGTCCAAGTTTGCCATATTAAAGGTCACCGTCCAAGCTTGCCATATTAAAGGTTGCCGTCCAGGCTTTCCCTGTCCTCTCCTCTCCTTTCTCTCTTCCTCTGTGGTCTCATCTCAGGGCGTCCCCACCTGCCTTCTGACAGGTAGCAGGTAAAGGAGATGCGTTCTGGTGCTCGCTTTTGTGTCCACACTGGGTGGTGAGAGGGGGACCCCTCCTCCCTTCTCCTCGGGGAGGAGGAAAGAGGATGCAGCACTGTGACCAGTTCCTCTCCCTGATCAACCATTCATCGTGTTGGAAAATTGATCCCACATAGCTCTTCTGCCCACTTCTCAATTGTTTAGACGCTGTCATGGGAGGGGGCGATGGGTAAGAGGTTAGGTGGCCAAAGGCATCTGATGGTCAGATCCACTGACCCGGACAGTAGCGTTACCTATAGGGGAGGAAGGAATCCATGGTGCGAGCTGACACCATTGGCTTTGCCATGGGACCGGAGTTTTCCCACGTAATGGGAACTAAGGTGCTGAAGACTCTTTGTAACCGTAAGAATTCTTGATCCATACTTGGCCACTGGAAAGACAATAGAACCCAAGAGAAAATAGTATTACCAATAGGGAAGCAGTAAAAACTGGAACACCACAAGCCATATGACCTATTTGTCTTTTTGGGGTCATACCTGCGGCATATGGAAGCTCCCAGGCTAGGGGTCAAATCGGAGCTGCAGCTGCTGGCCTACGCCACAGCCACAGCAACACCAGATCTGAGCCGTGTCTGAAACCTACACCACAGCTCACAGCAAAGCCGATCCTTAACCCACTGAGTGAGGCCAGAGATCGAACCTGCGTCCTCATGGATACTAGTCAGATTTTTTACGGCTGAGCCATAATGGGAACTCCCATACAACATTTTCCATAGCCCATAAAAGTATTGATAGTGTCCCACTCTGTTAATGTCCCTTTTATAAAGTAAGAAATTTCAAGATTTGCTATCTTCCAAAGCCTTGTTTCCTTTGGAAACTTCCAGGCGTCTTTGTTTTGGCATGGAGAGCTGGTGTAACAACGCATCTCTCTCTCTGAAGCTTAGCTTTTGCAGGTCTGTTACCTGTGACAGATGAAGTATCTTCTTCCTTTCTTCCTCAGTACGGATCACATCTATTTTGCTAAACTTCATGTACCTACGTGCTTCATCTGTCTTTGGGGCAAACAGGTGAGGTACAAATTAATTTGAAAACCAGAAGAATGAGCCAGCAAGGAGTCCAGAGGAAGCCAGAACATGCAGAGAAGGGCAGGGAACTGAAAAGCCACATTTAAAAAGCCAGGCTGAGCCACAGAAAGCAGGAGGCAACTTGGATAAACACTTGACATCTCTATATAGTGCTGAGGTCGGAGGGGGCCCAGAAGGAATTTTCAGGGAAAAGATATTATAGACCAAGGACTTCCCTTTTGAGCCTCTCTAAACAAGGGCTTCATATGCATATGGAGTGGTGTGGTTTTTGTGCTCCTGCTTCTCCTTTCTGTAAACCGCATGTGCTGCATAAATGCAGCCAGCCTCTCATGCTTTCATGGGGCTGAACAGACTGAGGCTCACGACCCCTGAGCGGCAGGCTCCGTGCCTCTGATGGCTCCTTCGGCCACTTGAGATGGCAGGGGCTCAACATTTTGACACCGATGTCCAATTTTTCTTTGTCCCTTCCTGTTCTCTGCCACTTGGTGGTAGCCTGGATTGCATAGGATCTCATGAATCCACTCAGTCACGTCAGCAAATGGGCTCCTTCAGAGCATAAACTTTGTTCCTAGGGGTGATTTAAGCCACTTCCTGGTGGTAGGACATCCGTCTTACAAATGGATGGGGCCAGCAAGAGCCAGGACTCGATCTGAACACCTGGTTATTGTTCAAAGACACGTGAAAAATGTGGCAAGGTATGGATTCTTTTTTAAAAAAATGGCAAAACATACGTAACATAAAACTGACCATTTTAGTCATTGTTAGGGGCACCGTTCGGTGGCATTAAGTATATTCGTATTGTTGTTCAACCACCACAACTGTTCCGTCTTCAGAACTTTCCCAGCTTCCCAAATGGAAACTCTGTTCCCATTAAACAGCAGCTCTCTCCTTCCCTGGCCCCCAGCCCCTGGCAACCCAGCCACCGTTCTATTTGCTGTCTCTGTGCATCTGACCGCTCTGTAGGCACTTCACAGAAGCAGAATCGTACCGTGTTGGTCCTTCTGCATCTGACTTATTTCGCTCAGCATAATGTCTTCAAGGTTCATCCATTTATAACATGTGTCAGAATGTCGTTCTTCTTTCTGGCCAAATGACATTCCGCTGATATACTCTGTTTTGTTTATCTATCCATCTGTTATAGAGCAGTATCTCCCTGTGGGTTTGATTTGCATGTCCCTAATGACTAGTGATGCTGAGCATCTTTTCATGTGCTTATTGGCCATTTTTGTGTGTTTCGATGGAGAAATAACCATTCATGTCCTCTGCCCCTCCTTAAACTATGTTGTTTGGGATTTTGTGGTTGAGTTGTGTACGGGACAGATTCTTGAATAATGGAGGACAGATTCTTGAATAATGGACCAGGGGACAGTGATAACTGTGACTTTTAGAGGCAGTTACCAGCAAACAGGCCTGCCCACCCTTCCTTCAATTCAGGCCCAAGAGTTTAAGTAGTCATTGATATAGATTTGTTTCTGGAATATTCCAATCTCATTGTGTCACCTTGGCAGTCACTGGCTATTTCCGTTCAAAAGTGTCCATGCAAACGGTGTAGCCTTGTTTAAGAAACAGGGATTCCAGCAAAAGAGAGTTGGAAATCTGGCAGCTGGTCTCAGTTTGAATCTGCAATGTCGACTTGGGCAGAGGGCCTGAAATGGTAGGACCCGACCCAGGGTTTCCGTGTCCTAATTATCTTCTAAC
The DNA here is from genome assembly GCA_004024745.2 of Catagonus wagneri. Taxonomy (NCBI): domain Eukaryota; kingdom Metazoa; phylum Chordata; class Mammalia; order Artiodactyla; family Tayassuidae; genus Catagonus; species Catagonus wagneri. Next base: position 2,346,488 of record PVHT021183710.1, on the reverse strand, counting down.
CACTGTTGGGCAGAGCTCCGTTTGGCCCACCTTGCTGGCACTCCTGCTGCCAGGCTGTACCATCCTGAGGAAAATTGGCTGCCTCTCTGCATAAAATGCTATGGGACATAAAAAATAAAGATGTTTGGGATTTCCCATCGTGACCCAGTGGAAACGAATCCATTTAGTATCCATGACGATGCAGGTTTGATCCCTGTTCAGGGATCTGGTGTTGCCGTGAACTGTGGTGTAGGTCACAGATGTGGCTAGGATCCTGTGTTGCTGTGGCTCTGGTGTAGGGTGGCAACTCTAGCTCTGAACTGACCCTTAACCTGGGAACCTCCAAATGCTGCAGGTGCAGCTCTAAAAAAGACAAAAACGAAAACAAAATTGCTTTGCCTTATTGCAGGGGCCAGGGGAGGGTGGGAGTGGAGTGGGGGAAAAACTCCAGCCACCAAGTGTCCCCCAAAGCCTTCCACGTGGTGCTGGGACTCCCAAGAAGGGGGTCCATCTTGCGTGTCCTCTGGGGACTTTTTTGGGAGGAGTTCCTTGTGTGGTTTTAGCTTCGTTCCACTCCTAGTCTTGATTTCTAGAGCAATATGTTTTCTGGTTTTCTGGGTATTGCTTGTCAAAGATTTCCCCAGGGCTGCTGGTACTTAGCAATGTCTGTTCAAGGGTGCTGAAACTGGCCTCAAATACACCTTGTCCAGTTGGTGACTCTGGGCTGGCGGGCAGCTTGCCCTCAGCTTGTCTCATTCTTCTAACTTGTATTTGCTTTATTTATTTATTGTATTAAAGTATAGTTCATTTACAATGTGTTCATTTCTTTTCTTTTCTTTTCTTTTTTTGCTTTTTTAGGGCTGCACCCACAGTATATGGAAGTTCCCAGGCTAGGGGTCGAATCGGAGCTACAGCTGCCGGGCTACGCCACAGCCACAGCAGTGCCAGATCTGAGTCGCATCCGCGACCTACACCACAGCTCACGGCAACTGAGCAAGACCAGGGATCAAAACCGCAACCTCTTTTTAGTTTCCACATGTAAGCGGTAGCATTGGGTGTTGCTGTCTAATTGTCTAACTGGTTTCACTTTGCATGATAATTTCTAAGTCCATCCATGTTGCTATAAATGTTGGTAATTCGTTCCTGTTAATGGCTGAGTAACATTCCATTGTGTGTATGTACCATATCTTCCCTATCCACTCCTCTGTCGATGGGCATTTAGGTTGTTTCCATGACCTGGCTATGAACCTCTTTGCAGAACAGACAATGACTCACAGACTTTGGAAAACCTTGGTTTTTCAAATAAGACAGTCTGGGGGGTGGGGGAATGCACTGTCGGTTTGGGATACAAAATCTGTAAAATTGACTTGTGATGATTTATGTACACCTATAATTGAAATAAAATCCATTAAGAAAATAAATAAATAAATAATTAATTAAAAAAAAAACAACAACGCAACCTCATGGATCCTAGTCGGATTCATTTCCGCTGTGCCACGACGGGAATTCCATACAGTGTGTTAGTTTCTATATACATCTATGAATTACAGAAAAGTAATTCGTAGATATATATATACATACATGTAGATATACACACATATATACACATGCACACATACATGCTCTTTCTGATTCTTTTCTCACATAGGTTATTACAAAACATTGAGTAGACTTCCCTGTGCCCTACAGTAGGTCTTCGTTGCTCATCTCTTTTATCTATAGTAGTTTGTATCCATTCATCCCAAATAACTAATTTATCTCTCCCCTCCCCCCTTTCCCCTTTGGTAACCGTAGTTTCTTTTCTATGTCTGCCAGTCTGTTTCTGTTTTGTAGATAAGCTCATTTGTATCTTTTTTAGATTCCACATATAAGTGATCTCATATGATATTTGTCTTTCTCTGACTTACTTAGCATGATAATCTCTAGGTCCATCCGTGTGTTAGTGGTGTTATTTCATTCTTTGTTATGGCTGAGAAGTTTTTCATTGTATACATATACAACTTGTATTTGCTTTTATATGGCAGTCCCTTACCATAAATCAGGCTTGGCTTGTGTGTACAGGACTTACGGGCTGTCTGACTGACAGCAGGAGCCGTACCCAGACCACTGACCACCCCCTCCCCAGAGAACACAGTGTTCTCTGGTTAAACTCGTATAAAGGAAATCATAAGCTTTCCCCTACTAGGTACTCCTGTCTCTCTCCCTCATGAAAACAGATCTTATTGGCGCTCCATTGTGCCTCCATCATTGCCAGTTGGGCATAAACCTTAGGGTGGCAGAGATGAGGCTCCGACTGGGACCCCATTACATTATTTTGAAGAGAAAAATACTATATTTCAGCTACAGTTATTTGTTCACTCATTTGTTTCTCTGCAGATGATTGTAGCACAGATGTACTTCCATGTTTCAAACTGAAACAAGATCTAAATTTCATTCCTCAAATGAGAATGTTGCTATGTATTTGGGTATTTTATCTTAAAATGTTTGCTCTGTGTATACATACATATATATACATACACACACACATACATGTATATATATATACTTAGTTTAATATATATATTAATACACACGTATTATTAGTACATATATGTATCAACTATATATTAATATATAATATACATATACTTATATCTATAAATTATAGATATATATAGAACACATATGGATATTTTAGAATACATATGAATAAATATACTTATTAACACATTTATAGCCCAGCCCTCCTAGGGAGATTGCTGAATCTAGAGAATTTGAGTTTGGAGGCTTCTGGAGTAACTGAAGAACAGCCACTGAAGGGTAATGGGGTAATGGGATGCGTTTATTATTGTGCAGGGTCCTCTGTCTACTGTCTAATAAACAGCTCTGGTGGAGAGGAAACCAAGGCTAGTCTGTATAACATCGAGACTCCCAGATGGGGGAAGGCAAAGTGGTGTGCTCATTGGAGAAATATTTCCCTTTTTGACTTGGCTTTGGATGATATCATAATCGAAAATGGAAGAAGCACTTGTGGTTAATTTAACAGATCCGTTAGTGAAAGGACTTTTGGAAACATGTCCAAACTTTTCATTTATACAAATAGGGAAGCTGCACAAATAGGGAAAATGAATTTCTTGAACTCAAATCCTAAGAGCCAAATGTCACTTGTCCATCATCTATGACTAAATAAGTCTATGCAGGTAGTTCTGAATCATAGTTAATACCCTCAGACTATTAGCTAATGGTTGGTACTGACTAGTAATGGCTCGTGGTATTTACCTTTCCAGGGTCTAATGTTTTAACGTGTCACAGGACACTGATGCATAGGAAGATGTGTTCCATTGACTGTAAATTCAAATCTACTCTAAGCCCATCTAGAAAACTGGATGGGCTGGGCCTCTTTACCTAGGGTCCCCGGGGGGACTTCAGCCTCTGATATTACATGAGTTATTTCATGCATGGGTGGCAGGTATGTGTGTTTTCTTTAGGCAGAGGATCTGTTTATCCTGGACTCTCTTATTTGGACAAGAGAGAAACATGGAGCATGAAGGTAATTCACTGGCTTGCTTTCCATGGGCTTCTACCCAGGACACTAATAGCTTCCAGAATGGCTGAATATGGTGGTTCTATTTCTTGCTTTCTCCACCTCTTACCTCGGCTTGCCTCTCACTTCATTCTGACTTAAGGTCCTTTGGACTTAGTGAAAAAAATGGCCAGCAGCAGCCCTACACTCACACCTCTCAGCTTAGTACCACTGAGTAGTAAGAAACTGACTCTCAGTTCCACATGGCTGGGGCACTGAGCCACTCTGGCTGGTCCTCCTGGGCCACTTCTGCCTCCTGGGCCCCCATTCGCACACCCCGCCTCCCAGTATGGACAGTCTTACAGAACCACCAGTTGCTGGGGAGGAGTTCCATGCAGCTTCCAGAAGCAGGGAGAGAGGAAAGCACACGGAGCAGGTGAAACTACAGCAAACACCGGGCACCACTCACCAGAATTTCCAACACTCTGTGATCAAAAATGTTAAGACCTTAGGTGTTCTTAGGGCCAAAGGCCAGAGCATGAACCTCCTACTAGGTCACATTAAACACTCTCCCGGCGTGACTCAAGAAGATAGAAACTTTGGTTTGTTTATAGGAACACATTTTTGCTTCATCCACACTCGTGTGCTTTGAGTAATCACCCTGCAAAATAAATGTTTTTGTGATTTCAGTTTCTTTTTAGGAGACATATCATGTTTGGATTTACTTCATCCACACGGTCTACCCATAGAGCCATTCCAAGTTACTTGGGACCGATAAAAACTTCTGTTTCTGTAAGATGTGGTGTAATCGTATGGTGTAATTTTCACACCATATGATGTTATCACAGCCCGACCCTCTGTGGCTGTGAATCCGTAAAAGTTCGCCACAGCTTCCAACAGCCAGAACTCAGGAGAGTCCTGATTCAGGGAAATCTCAAAGGCACAGCGATTGCTCACTTCCACCTCGGTGCCTGGGAACCTAACCGCAGTGCCCGCACTGGGGGCTGAAAACCTTTACAAAAGTACATGGACAGTTGACTTACTTTGTCTTCCTCTTTGGAATTAAAAGAAGTGATATTTTAGGCTAGTCTACAGAGGGGAGAAAGTGTTCTTTCCAGGGATGGGTAGAAAACATCTCCCCAGAAGAATGGAAATTAGACATGTTTTGTGTCAATGGGGCCCTGGAGGCGATGGGAATGAGCTTTCGTTGCTATTAATGGGGGGATTTTTTTTGACGCTCCTCTGAGCCTCCTTTTTTTTTTTTTTTTTTTTGTTAACATGCGCAATAGCGCTATCCCTTCCCTCTGTCTCAGCTCAGGGTCAGCCCTCCTCGAGGCTTGGCTTAGCATCTCAAGTAGAGTGACAGCGTTTTCATCTCCTAGGTGTCCTGAGTCCATTGTCCTGAGCAAAGAGAGCAGACGGAATTCTCCCAGGGGCAGAACGTAGCCCCCCTGTGGGAGTGGTCTTCTGGCGGGCTCTGGACCCAGCGCTGGTCCCGCTTAGGCAGGAGTGTGGACCAGCACTGGAACCAGGACACCTGCCATTCAGGGTCTCTCCCTCCTTTTCCCCTCCTCCTGTAGCTCCATCATCCCGTCCCACTTGACGACCCTCAGAAAGCCCTCAGTCTAATGTCTCTCTCCATGGACCCCAATGGGCCATCAGAAAGAGGTTCAGAGGGAGTTCCCGGCGTGGCACAGCAGAAACGAATCTGACTAGGAACCATGAGGTTGCAGGTTCTACCCCTGGCCTTGCTCAGTGGGTTAAGGACCGGGTTTGGTACCTAGAAAGCCCTGGAACAAGTGGTCCCACTAGCTGGACATGACCACAGGAAGTACTTTTCCTTACAAATGTATTTAACACAGAGGATCTTAGATTCTTCCTCTCCCCCCCCCCTTTTTTTTGAGCTGCACACACAGCATAGGGATGTTCCCAGGTAATGGGTCGAATTGCAGCTGCAGCTGCTGGACTATGCCATAGCTACAGCAATGCAGGATCCGAGCCGTGTCTGTGACCTACACTGCAGCTCATGGCAATGCCAGGTCCTTAACCCACTGAGTGAGGCCAGGGATTGAACCCTCCTCCTGTGGATACCAGTGAGGTTCATTACCGCTGAGCCACGGTGGGAACTCCAGAGCCTTATTTAAAAAGATTTTTTTTAAATAAAAAAATGTTCCCACTTTATCTAAAGGGTTGCATCTCTATAGGAAAGACAACGAAAAGGCACATTTCCCCCCAGACCCTTTAGGTGTGGAGGGACAGGTGAGCAAACTATGATACGTAGCACTTGACTAGCCTTCTGGCCCTGCCTCCTGCTTGGGACTCAAGCTGGTGCCTGAACAGAGGAAGAAGCACCAGCAGGAAAATAGCAAAGGCTGCACATTGAAATGCCTGGGAGATGCCACTTAATGAGACGGAAGCGTGTAGATGGTAGATATTTCTTCTGCCTTAAGCCTCCCCGGGTCGGGAGGAGGCCACAGGGATCTCCTATTTCTAGACAAGGAAGGGACAGAGATGTCGCCTGACCAGGCCTGGTAAGAGAAGAATGGCCGGCTGTGACACACCGGCCAAAAAACTGCATTCCCAAACACCAGTCCCTGTGTTCACAGGCCACAGGGACGCCCCGTGGAGATCTTCTGAATGAGCTGGGAGGGGAGTTCTCTTCTGACGCAGTGGGCTAAGGATCCGGTGGTGTTGTCACTGCAGCTGCTCAGGTCGCTGCTGTGGTGTGGGTTTGATCCCTGGCCCAGGATCTCCGATACGCCGCAAGTGTGGCCATAAAAAAGAATGGGTTGGGAGGAACAGATGCTAGGCCACAGACAATACCTCTGCTGCTTCCGGTCTTGTGACGGCAGGTCCATCATAGCGACCCCTTCTGCTGCCACCTACCTGTTCTCCTCTCTGCTAATAGGACGACATTGAATACTGCGACTGCTACTTCTGGGAGCACACCACACTAGAGAAATTCTTGGGTTTTTTTTTTTTTTAGCATCAATCTTGGTCAAAGAAATATTGTTTGGCTTTTATTCAATGGTAAAGACAAATCATAGTCTTAAAACTTTTAGCAACATTCATGGATGGAATGGTGATCTAGGAGAGCAATATCGAATAGAACATTCTGTGCTGTCCAAGATATAGCCGCAAGCACTTGGAACGTGGCTAGTGGGACTGAATAACTGAATTTTATTTATTTTTAAAGATTTTCATTAGAGTATTGTTAATTTACAGTCTTGTGTCAATTTCTGCAGTATTTAGCAAAGTGACCCTGTTGTGTGTATATATATATATTCTTTTTATCATATTATCTTCCAACATGCTCTATCCCAAGATATGGGATATAGTTCCCTGTGCTGTACAGCAGGACCTCATTGCTTATCCATTCTAAATGCAATAGTTTGCTGCTACCAACCCCAAACTCCCAGTCCATCCCACTCCCTTCACCACACCCTTGGCAACCACAAGTCTGTTCTCTTTGTCTGAGAGTCTGTTTCTGTCTTATAGATAGGTTCATGTGTGCCGTATTTTAGATTCTGCGCATACGTGATATCATATGGTATTTGTCTTTCTCTTTCTGAGTTACTTCACTGAGTTTGAGACTCTCTAGTAACATCCATGTTGCTGCAAATGGCATTGTTTCGTGTTTTTTTTTATGGCTGAGTAGTATTCCATTGCTGTATATGTACCACATACTTAATCCATTCATCTGTCAGTGGACATTTAGGTTGTTTCCACGTCTTGACTATTGTGAATAGTGCCGCAATGAACACAGGGGTTCACGTATTTTTTTGAATCAGAGTTTTGTCTGGATATGTGCCCAGGATTGGGATTGCTGGATCACATGGTAGTTCTATATTTAGTTTTCTGAGGAACCTCCATACTGTTTTCCATAGAGGTTGTAGCAATTTACATTTCCACCAGCAGAGAAGGAGGGTTCTCTTTCTTGAATTTTAAAATGTATTTAATTTTTATTAATGTGAATTTAAAATTTTGGTAGCCGTGTATGGTAGATCAAGTCCAGAATGTGCTTAAATGCTTTTTTAGACTGTCATCTAAAGGACAACACAAACTTTACATGAAAATTTAATCTTTGGAGAATGCTGGTCTAGGTAACTTCTGGATTCAGTCTTTCTCCACATTTGCTCTCATTTGGCTCATCCTGTGATGATTCTGATGACTAACCCTTGATATTTAGGAAGGGTTCCTGGGAAAGGAATAGATTTCTTATCCACCTGTCAGTGAGAGATTGATCCTCTACGTGTGCCAAACCACTTTCTAAAGCTCAAAGACTAAGGCTGAGACCCTGGGCCTGATGCATTCCCAGAGGGTGCCCCACTGAGGGCCACCAACTGGGTGGGTACCCTCTGATGTCACATCATCCACACCGTCTGTGACTTTCCTTTCAAAGGTCAATGGTTCGTACCACCTTACACCAGCCAGAATGGCCATCATCAAAAAGACTACAAACAATAAGTGCTGGAAAGGGTGTGGAGAAAAAGGAACCCTATTACACTGTTGGTGGGAATGCAAATTGGTGCAGCCACTGTGGAAAACAGTATGGAGATTCCTCAGAAAACTCAAAATAGAATTACTATTTGATCCAGCAATCCCACTCCTGGGCATCTATCCAGCAGACACCATGACCCGAAAAGACACCTGTACTCCTGTGTTCATTGCAGC